>BEXV01000375.1:44533-56988 GCA_003118195.1 Hemicentrotus pulcherrimus
GGGGGGGGGGGGCAAATGGGCTAATGGGCTTAAATAAATCCCCCTTATAAATTATATATGCTTGAAGGGGATTCATGAGCCCTTTCCTGCTCAACTGTATCTGCCCCTTGCGGCACCTGCACTACCACAAAAAGGTATTACGGATATGAATATCCTAAACCCTACCCTCCTCATATCTCCTAAGAGAAACAAGTCTCCTTCCTAAGAAGTGAGGGAAATAACTCCTTTTCTCCCACCTGCAAGGGGGAGGGAGGGGGGAGGTCATGCACCCCTCCTGCTTTGGGAAGTTACAAACACCGCTCACCAAAATGAGGAGACAAGTATCTCATGGCATATTTTTTTCCTTGTTTGCATAAGTTATGAATAATCTTAATAATAAGCGAGGGAAGCAGCTGCTTTTGTAAAACCAGCCCGAGAAGCAACCATACACTCTGGAAACTGATATGTGTAATAAAAGCCACAAAAACACCTGAAACAGAGAGATATCTAGGCCTGAATTCAAAGCAATAGCCTGACATCTCACATCCCTGATATAGTGGATCTGTATTGTTCATACACTGCCCATTTGTCTATATACAGAGAAGAGAATAAGAAAGAGATTAAGGTACTTCATCGAAATGAAATAGCTCAGATTTAAAGATTAGTTGTAAAGGTATCAATAAAGGTATCAATTGATGGAGTGTGTTTCACAGGAAGATCATTCTATAGTGAGGAAGCTCCCCATAATTTGCAAAGTCATGTTATGTAATAAAGAGCATCTCTCTCCTGCCTGGCTTTGAATACGTCTGGACATCCTGAACTCCTACAGCATCCTTAACACTCAAAATCTCAAACTACTTCATCATACCATCATGCCAGTGATACAACAATGGCCCACTACTACTTTCACCAAACAGAGTCTCATTCCCATATGTGGACCCCCCCCCAAAAAAAAAAGGAATATCATAAAGACATTAATATATAAATAAATATATATACAAAATAAATAAGATACAATACAATACTATAAAATAAAATATTGATTGAAATAGAATATAATAAGAGGAAAAAGTAATTAAGTAAAAAATCATTACAGTAAATTAAAATAATTAAAGATGTAAATGTATGGCAAGTGGAGAGTGAAAGAAAGTAGATTCTTGCAATAAGGGTCCCTTTGCATATTGTGATCTGTGGTGTAAGGGAGATACAGGAACATGATATGCAATTTCATATTTTTTTGGCCCACACGTGGTGTTTTTTTTTTTTAAAGGTTGTTTATTACGTCATGTGATAGAGAGGCGTAAGCAGGAAGAAGCCAAACAAGAAAAATGTGCATTTAGGATGTGGCAAGATTAAAAGAAGAAGAAGGAAAAGAAAGGATTTTAAGCGGAAATGACATTCTCTTCAACAGATGCGGCACATTAAAGTTGCTTCTTGTATCCTTGTTTAAAAGCATTTTATGAGATCACCATCTTTAAACGACCTAGATTTTTAATAATGAATTGTCTGCAAAGATATTAATGGCTTTTCTTTGAATTCAAACTACTAAACCTTAACCCTTTGTATGTTTCTATTGCATTTTATATAACCAAAACACATTGTGTTAAATGGGTAGATTATTTTCTAATTAATAACTTTAATTATAAATACAATGACTCTTTTTACGTTTGTTTATGTATCGGTATGTTTGCTAAATAAACAAATATGAGTAATTTCAAGATATTTAAACTAGATCACACTTCCTTCCTAGCAAGGTTAACAGCTAATAGGCATTATGAAAATTGAAAACATGAATTAAAATGAAATATAAATCCAAAAGG
This sequence comes from Hemicentrotus pulcherrimus, assembly GCA_003118195.1. Classification (NCBI taxonomy): domain Eukaryota; kingdom Metazoa; phylum Echinodermata; class Echinoidea; order Camarodonta; family Strongylocentrotidae; genus Hemicentrotus; species Hemicentrotus pulcherrimus. Next base: position 46,333 of record BEXV01000375.1, read on the forward strand.
TGATAGGAAGCAAGGGTATATAGAGACTTTTGTGATAAGCGCTTTAAAAGCACCATTGTTATCATTATTTATTGTTATCATTATCATTATTTTTTGGCATTGGTTTGGAATTCTTTTTCTTATCTATGATTTCAAACGTTATTTCCTAACACAATATAAATACAATTATCATTCATAATAACTGTCGTAAATTTTCCTTCATTTATAAAAGATCATGGTTTCTTAAAATTTCCAAGGATGCTGATTTTCCTACTTTCTGAGATAAGGTGAATAAACAATTCCAAGTATGGGTACTATCATGAAAATAAAAAAAATTGGACTGTTAATACTATTTCAAATTTGATTAATTACAAAACCTCCGGTCAATGAACAAGATCATATAACAACGGTAGAAGGGAAGCATTTTTGTATGAATCCTTTAAATGAGTAATGCCATCCATTCATTTATAATTATGTGGTATCAAATTCATTTCCTCAAATACCACAATGATTCATTTCCTCATGTTTGTAACGGAATAAAAAAAAAAAAACGAAGTCATGCTCAAAAAATGATTAAGTTTGTTGACTTGTTTCACTGCCAATCTTACACCGTATTTAATAGAAGCCTATTAGTTTTGTAAACTTTTTTCCCTTTCAAAAATCTTCTACCACAATATTTGGCTTGCAAAGGTTATTACTTGTTGCAATGTCAGTAATCATTATGCAAACAATTATGTTCACAAAAAATAGGGCATAACCAGATTTGATATATGAGACATAAGCCAGATTTGATATGTAACAAAAGGTGTACATGTAAAAGGATGTCATCAACACTTTTTTGTGTGCATTGTCCTACTTTATGGTTGAAACATGTCCTATTCATCAAGGACATGGGTTTCCTTTTTCTTAATCAAGCTTTTTTTCTCCAAATTGGCAGAAATTATTGAAGATTACAGATAACATTTCTAAAAAGCATCTTATAGGTCAGGTACATTTAGCACACAAGTCGATCAATCCTTAAGTCACTTTAAGAGGTCATGGTTTGAGGACTGCGTTTTCTTGATGTATATTCACGGCCCAAGAAAAAGAAATGATGATTTCCCTCACTTTCAGACCCGATCCTTTCAAAACATAACAGCCTTGAAACAAACTCATATTCAATCTCTGATTCAATTTCTGATTCAATCACTTGGCCGGATCTTTAAATATAGCATTCTCTGAGGAAATTTTCAATCATTATTTTATATTTTGAGATCAATTCCAGTGCACAAAATCTCACCTGTGATTTATTATTAGCTCAGTACAACTTGTTACTCTAAACTCTTTGAAAACTAGATTATCTGCCAAGACAAAAGCCTTTTATTGTGGGGCCCTACATTGAAAAAAAATGGTCACTGTAACAAAGCAATCAACTCTATTAGATGTATGATCATGGCAATGCAATGGACATTTTTGTAGTTATTCACAAATCCTCTATTATTATGATGTTAAAAAACTATAAGGTAAAAACATATATCCAATTACTCCCTCTAGCATACATGAAAGTGTGATTTACACTAAACCATTATCAAGGATGTTTAGGGATAACCTTATAAAAACATCACAAACAACTACTGTAAGTCTTGCCAAATAATACAACTTTCATGCAAATAGATAAGTGCAACATCTACTAGAAAAAGTTGAAAAGGATAGCTTTGAAAGACAAATTTAAGAGCCGTCTAAATATATGTGTGGTATGTATTTGCAAACAGATCACTACATTTCTGTATTATTTTGACACTCTGCCAAGTATATAAACATCATACATAAAACACTGTGTTTATTTGTGTATAAGCCTGAAAATACGATGCAATTACCTACTTCCATCAAATTGCTCAACACGTTGATGTATTGACACAGAAGGTGGTTTGATATTTTGAAAGAACACAAGTAAATGCCACCAAATAAAACCTTAATTGGCTGACACAACATCCGATTTCTGAAAAATCGCCTACTAATTTCCCCACAGGCTTCTGCCCTTGGCCCTTAACTTTCATGTCCTAATGGGGAAACGTACTGACACATTAGACCTGTAAACACTCATAGGAGTTCAAATAATAAATCAAGGGTGGATGAAGGAGGGGAGGGGTGAAGGGCAGGGGGGAGGGGTGGGGTGGTAGGATAGGTTAGGAGGTGTATATATTCACACTTTATAATTTGAGACTTAATGCAGATGTTCTGGAAAGGGTACTAGGCACATGCTGTACTGCAAATTGTCATTTCTGTGTTGGGCAATATCCTTCATTTGATCAGGGGGGGTGCTTCACATAACTTGTCATCAGTGACAAAAGACATTTGTTGTTATAAGTTACTCAAATCCTTGCTTCTGATTGGTTATCAGCAGATTTGTCATTGATATTTGTAATTTGTCATTGAAAAAAAGGGTTTTGTGAAACGGGTTCCTGTATGTACTTATTTTGGCAGTGCATTTTTGGGCAAATGGCAGTAGCAAAAATTTCCGATCTCATATTCATATAAACGATTGTGACCGTTCCTTTATCATTTACACTGTAACATGAAAGTAGAGGAAGTTATGTTTCAAATATTGTTAAGTTTGATGGGCAGCTTTTGGCCTAGCACCCATTATTATGCAGACTGAAGGAAATCATAGCCAGAAAATAATTGAATTCTCATAACATTTCAGACACCTAGACATTGTGACATTTGGCTTAATATTAACCAGATACTACTTCTATCAAAACTAAGATATAGACTAGAGCACATATCCATCAGACGATTCATATGTTACACGAAGTACATCTTACACTACATGTATTTCAACATTCTGCTCAATCACAACTGCATTGAAAGACTGATAGGTTATGAACTTCTCACTCCCTCAACCAAATACAGCAATCTTGATTAAAAATCTTGCCCCTTCCTCTCCTTCCATCGCCCCCCTCCCCGACTTCCACCTTGAACTACGCCCTTGCCCCGATCCCACAGCCAATAAGAGAGGGTCCGTCTCAGCGGGATACTGCACTCACTGATGGATAGGTAACTCAACACCTGGCACGCCACGTAACCCTAAACGAAAAGGATCCAAGCTTGGTAACTCAACGCGCACTTCCCACTGGAGGAAAGCCAAAGCGCACCAAATTAGCGGTTCCCGTAACCTTGGTTTCCATCGCAAGACATCAGACTGGAGAACCGAAACTCTATCTTCTAGAACGCCAAGAGATTACATCCTAGATAGCAATGCTAGACATCCTCATAGAGTTTGCAATAAAAAAATGTAAAAAGTATGAAAAAGGGAACGGGCACGTGAATAACAATAAAAATAAACCAAAGGAAATGAAATAAATGCTTATCTCTCGGAGCTAAACTACATCAAGCTATATTTTGCCTCAAAAATATCAAGGTGTATCCATGTCCTTCCTGTGATTAAGTGTATCTCTCTAGTGAATGGGGAGACAGTCTGCAGGGTAGCAGTTGTGACCCACAGAACATTGACCTCGTCTTCAGATTATCTTTTCAAAAAAGGGTGCAAAAGTTTACATCAATACAGTACTGCTCTTTTCACTTAATCATCGACAATAGATGAATTCAATGTTTATGATGTTCCATGAAATTCTGGACAACAGCTGATTTTTTTAATAACGTATACCAGATCAGTAAAGATGTCTCTGATTATACATTTTATGCAAAAGTCTGCCCTGTATTAATACACCCGAGCTGTGAAGCATCTAGATCATTCAGATGTTGCTACCAATTCAATAAATTGCTAACTTCAAATTCTGTAACTTTATTCCATGATGATCAAAGTTTCATTTTGTGGCGATTTAAACTGTGAACCCTCATTTGTCAGTCTTACAGAATGATTGATTGATTAAAACTTGCATTCTATTTCCAGATGCTTTAGATCTAGGTTTCATGCCTGCATCACATAAAAATGAAAATTGAGCATTGACAAAAATGGCAGATTATTACAGGTTTAATATAATCCTCGGAAGATGAATATTACAAAAAATAGAGAGAGAGGATGACATCACAGTCTTGCTCTCACAAATGCCAGGGTTTCATAGGAGCTACTAAAAAGAGGAATCTAGGGGCCATGCCTGCATCACATCAAAATGAAATGGAGCATTGACGAAAATGGCAGAGTATTACAGGTTTTAATATAAGAGCATCCTCGGAAGATGAATATTACAAAATATAGAGAGAGGATGACATCACAGTCTTGCTCTCACATAAACTTCAAAATGAAGCTTGAATGTATTTCCTTAATCCTATTTCAAATGCCAGAGTTTCATAGGAGCTGATAAAAAGAGGTTTCCTCGAAAGATAATCTAAAAGTGTATTTCCCTAGATCCACAAATGGAGTGCGGTCATTAAAAGTATGTCATGGCCCGTTGCTGTTTTACGTCATAGTCATCAATCAAAGTATGATGAATTATCATCACATCCTTGACAGCTAAAGATCTCATCATCCTCTGACCTTCAACAATTTTTTTCTTTCTAAAGATGTTCCCCCCGATTTCGATTTAGTTGTCTATGGTGTTCGAGACTGCCTTCTAACCACTCTCTATCTCTAATATCTGTCTTCTCCACATGGGAAGAAAGAATGATAAAAAGGAGGGAAGAGAGAGAGAGAGAGAGAGAGAGAGAGAGAGAGAGAGAAAAGGATGACATCACAATTTCGTTAGCAACAAACAAACTCTTCATTCGACACATTCAAGAACAGAAATGGCCTTTCAACTATACTGAATACGAAACACTAGGTATGGTGGCAAAATGTTGGATTTATGACACTTGCTGCCACTATGTACAAAGATGATTAGGTGGGATTAATTTTCCCTAATGCATTTGTTCCCTTCATATCTTCTATCCAGCCAGATGTCAGTGAAATAATTTGAAGTCCTACTCTCCTACAGATTAAATCTATACTGCAGTGGACATGCACTTTGCTCCCTTTTTTGTTCTATATAGAAAAATAATATTGGGGGAATATAATCAATTTCCTTTTCTGTGGCAAACCTTAGATGCCTTGCATGCACTACAACATCAGCAGTTCTCTTAGCTTTTTGATCATTCCGTTCGGTTGAAATGTCATTTATGATTGAAGGGAAGATAAGAGCTAAATCCAGTTGCAGGGTTAAATATGGAACATTGGCATCACAGCATTGACAGGAATGGGAAGGGAATATAATGGTGTTTGATGAAACAGGAGGGCTGAAGCCTGGCTACTCCCCCCAAGAGAGGCAACAAAAACATAGAGGAAATCATATTAAGATGAGGGAAATATGATAGGCGAACGCAGCCAGTATTAAATGAACACCATGCAATAATGTCCAAGACCTGAAATAAAGTTTACAGAAGGATATATAAATTTGTTAAGTTTCATGTAATACATGTTTTGGGGAAGATTAACATTTAAGCTGCTTTTATTAAGAAGATATCAGTACAAATCAAAGTGAAAGGTCCTGTGTGATGTCATGGCAATTAATAATTGTTGATAATTTGCTTCGCACCTGGAAATCAAAATCCAAGTGGAAGAATCATGGCATGATTATGACATCCTCAATTAAAAACTTCCTCAGTGTGCCAGCACCAGCCCCCTATGAAATATGGCATTTTAGCCATTATAACATTAAGCTTTAAGTCTCTTTTATGCACACCTAAACACATTTTTGCTTTGTGGGTAATCATGTAACATAACCATGAACATCAACTACACATCTCTAGAATTATATTTAGCAAATAAATCCCAATATGGTAAACATTATGATAAAAACCAGAAATATTTCTTGTGAGTACACTAACATCCCCTCCTCTTATTAATTACAATTTTTGCTTTGTGGGTAATCATGTAACATAACCATGAACATCAACTACACATCTCTAGAATTATATTTAGCAAATAAATCACAATATGGTAAACATTATGATAAAAACCAGAAATATTTCTTGTGAGTACACTAACATCCCCTCCTCTTATTAATTACAATTCACTCTATAAAAATCTCACCACAATACTTTCTATCCATTGGTGTGGGAAGGTATTATAGCCTATGCGCGAGTTGGTAATGGGGGTTGCTGCAGTTAAACATTTCAGTTTAAATCGTTTTTTTAATACTCTCTCAGCATAATTCTAGGGACTAGAAGGTCGCTAGTAGAGAGACCACTAAAGAAGTCCCAAGAGGGGTAAATATCATAAAATGTCCTTATATGGTAACTTGTTTCAATTTCTTACAGGCTTTTCCAACACTTCTCAACTGTGGGGGTATTTGCCCTCTACTTTGTAATGTCTACCATACCATCAAACACATTGCACCATTTGCCAGAAGGAAATAAATGTGACTTTCATTTAAATTTCAAACATGCTGCTATTTCAAAAGGATATCCATAGCTGCGATGGGGTGACGGCCTGGGCCTGCAGTAGAGGCAGTGACGGTGGTGGAACGAGGGTCGCTACTGCAACACACCTGAGTGACAGGGGTGACTCACTAGTGCTGAGGGAGGGGGAGAGGAAGACAAAACTCCCCTCTGATACTGGGCTAAGGTGATGACATGGGGCACCCTCCACCCCGTCAGAGCTGCAAAGAGGAAATCAAAAAAGGGGGAAAGGAAAAGGAAAATTATTACTCTCACATCTGGTCTACCTATGCTGCATTTATAAGGACATATTCTGCGAGGCTATTGCTTCTCTTTCTCTATTGCGTGCAATCTATAACATCTCCGATTGTATCAGTTCTTGAAGGTAGTTCCAGCTACATGTATTTGCAAAGCTCAGCAATAACCTTCAAATTCTAAAAATGACCAATCATCACAATCAAAATGAATGACAAATGAATTGGGTCTTACCTAACTGTGTATTTTTATTGAATTGTCTTTCTTTCTGAAAATGGTCATTACTCCCATGCATGGGATATAAACAAGCACATTGCAGTATGTGTCACTGAGCCGACTCCCATCATAAGATCTATATTTTTTTTGTTGGTTTTTCTAAAATGCCTGCAACTTACATGCTTTCATTGTGAGGAACATATATCACTGTATTTTCTTTTGCAGGGGTCTGCTCTAACCTTTTTTATGGGGGTCTGGACAAAATCTGGGGATCCTTGTACGTATGCACCGGTTTACATTTTTCACAGGACCCGAGTGGAATTTGGATTATTTGTGTGTACCAAAACCGCCATCATTTTGAACCCTGACTATGGGATAGATTGTACTCTTTCAACTGCATCAACCAATATCTGAAGTTCCATACCAAAAATTCTTTGATAACCCAAATCATATCTCAATCTCACAAATAAGAAGTTTTCCCTACTGATACACAATAGTATCAACCACAACACCTTGACAACCAAAGAATGCTCTTTTTTCTCTTCTTTGTCTCCCCTGATCAACCTTGCTACGGTAAGTCAGGTCTTTGCCAAGAATTTGCAAAGGCATGTCTGATCTCTACAGGGAGGGTCATGGCAAAAGGGATAATCCTAGACCCTTGTTCTTTTTATCAATGATGATGATCCATCTATCCCATTCCAAGAACCCAGCAGGTAATTAAGTCAAGTTAAAAAGTTTGTTGCAAGACGGATGAGTCAAGAATTCAAAGATGAATGAGTCATGTTCTTTGTTTAAAAGTAATTTCAGTCATTAACAAGCAATAACCGACCTAAATGGTATTTCATAATTATATTGCCACACTCCACCCAGGTGAAGTAAATGGGTATCTGGTAGGAATTTATTCCTTGAAATGCTAGAGGGCCGTATGGCAGCCGTGCTAAAGCCAGGGTAATAATCGGGAGCGCCAGGAGGGTCAAATCTGACTGACATGAGCGCTATACAAGAACCCACTATTATTATTATTATTATATTAGGATTTAAAAATTATTGTTTCACTGCATGTATCTATCATCAAAAGTTATGATTTTTATCAATGATGATCCATTTATCATAATCTAAGAACCCAGCAGAAAATAAAGTTAAGGTAAATAGTTTGTTGCGAGTGAAAACTGCAAAACATCTCAAACCAGAAGGTAATATCTGTAAAAATATCTTTGTACACTAATGAGACAACTTTGTAAAATTTGCTCATCAAATGTTTGCACCCTGAACTATTCTAATTGTTTTAGCTAGGCCCTCAAAGTAAAAAAGTAATGTAAAAAGAGTAAAATCAAAATGGAGACATACTATAGGAACACAGCTGCTGTGGCAAGTTTTACAGACACACTGATAAAACATTCCCATATATAGCGCTTGGGCCTATAAGCTCTTACCTTTGCTTTAACAATTGTTTGAAATCAGCATCCCTACTAATTCAGAAATAAATGGCAAATCATTCAACACTGCTACCAATTTATCACAAATTATTGGAAATGATATTTATGATATAAAGATAGAGGAGGATATTTGAAAACTAATGAACACATTTCCTATATGTCTTCATTCATGACTAAACAGAACTGGAGAGCTTATTCCCATCCTGTATATCTGGCATTTAATGCAATTGAAGGACATGAACAATGAATTCACAAGTCCTAGATCCAGACCAAATTCTGTGGAAATGTGAAGGTTTTAGGATGTCTATCGTATCATTTTTCATTTCCATCACCACCAGTGTTTATAAATAATCCTCTTTGCCGGGATGAGCAGAGGGATAATACACCAGCTAGTGCTAGGATACAAAGGAGAAGAGGAGACGTCACGTCCTTGGACTTAAAGTGAGAGGAAACAATCAACTCCAAAGACCCTGTGAATCATTGTTTTCGTTCATCCCCGATATTCCCCCGTGCGCCTGAAAATAACCTTCATTAGGAGCTAGCCTAGCGCTGATCTGTTAAAGACGCTATTACTCATATAGCATATCTCCTGTATCCCCCCATAGACCATGGGGGATACTGTGAGATCATACACGTAATGGCTTCAGAGTAAATTAGCGCAGTGCGATTGGTGCGTTGCTGATGGAGGTGCGCAATTAACAATGGGCATGCCCGCGCTATTCTCCACGGAGGATACATAGCTCAACCGCCGGTCGTCCTCTAGGGGGAAGGTTTTAATTTGCTTCCCTCCTTATCTCACGATCATGTTCAACTTGTGAAAACAGGCAGTATTTACGGTCAATTAAACAATTAAACATAATAACAATGCAAACAGGTTCTCAGAATAAACATGGAAGGCTTTGTTAACTTTGGTTCAGGTTAGAGCCCCAGAAAGGAGTGCCGTTTTTATGTAGCCTATTCACTCACTAAATTTGGGTACAATTGTTAGAAAACTGTGACTAATTCAAAGCAGCTGAAATACAACCAAAACTGTAGCTTTACACACAAAAAGTAGACAGTGTGAGAGCTGCACGTTGGCAAAAGACAGTCATTCCATGAAGCTAAACAAAAGCTTTGAGGAGAACTGCAGTAAAATAAGCCCCCCTTTGATATAGATGTCATTTTGGATATGTGCACTCAAGTCATGCATTCTATCTTGAAATAATATACAGTACAAAGCAGAATTGTGACAAATCTAAATATCATTTTAAGAAACTGGAATTAATCATCCATTTGTTTTAATTTAACTATATTATATGCATATAAGTGGATTTGTAGATTAGAACTGTCATTTACAAATAACAAAACAATCACATTGTTGGTTGGGTCACACTTTGTTTATATTCTTTTTCAAAAATCAATAAGAAGAATATATGTTTATTTCAATCTAACAAGGGTATATATATGTTTAGCTACTGCATACTGTCAAGATATGTTTCAAAATTGGAAATATTCTAGGATAAGAACTATGGATTTCATGAGGGAAAGGAAAACAATATATCGTCGGTGGGGTGACAAAACCTTGTATCTCAAAAATCAATTTTCAGGAGAGCAAAAAAACTGTCCTGTCTCAACAAATTTAGTGCTGTGACACCGTCCTTTCTTTTTAAAACTGGAATATTCATAAAATTTGTAATGTCATTGTTGAAGTACAATAAAATAATTGTTTTTATATTTGAAAGTGAGTTACAAGGTTTTTTGCCTTTATCTACATTGAGATACGAGTTGTTAGTTTCTATTGAAATTGAGATACAAGTTCTTACTTTCAACTCTGATTGAGTTACAAGGATTTGGTTGAATAAGTTACGAGGATTTGAATACACTAACTTCGATACTGTGAGGCAGTGTGTGAGTTACGAGGAAAATGAATTACATATCTTCAGTTACGAGGTTTTGTCAGTGCAGCTTCAAAGGGGGTTAAAGTTACAAGGTTAAATTTAAGGGTGTTTGTGTGGAATTTGTGAAAAACCGAGACAGCAGGCGTTCCATGGATTTATCAGGTGGTGTCATAGGCCATTAGGTACACAATTATGTAAAAAAATCATAATCTCAAAAAATTGAGATACAAGGTTTTGTCACCCCACCAATGATATGCTGGTGTTACTTCAAAGGAAACCTGTCACAAGAGGAATTTGGAAATATTACATTAGCTAGGAATAGTATATTGTTCTTTATATGTTACGTATTGAACTCCATAATTTAAAGATAATGTAACACAAAGATATATGGGGAGAGGCATGCAGTTTTCCACACATCCATCTTCAAAAATATTACAAACATGCTGATGAAATCAACATCAAATCTTATGGATGTGTACAAAATAGTTCTTGTTCACTAAGCAAGAGGTGTAGCTGCCACTAGATGGCAGTATTTCAAA
>BEXV01000375.1:85531-101209 GCA_003118195.1 Hemicentrotus pulcherrimus
CCCCCCCCCCAAAAAAAAAAAAAATACTTCATGATGTTTTTTTTTTAATTCCTTTTACCCATATCTGCAGGTGATATGATAGCATAGCTACACAGATTTTGCATATTTTCAAGTGGAGTTTTTTCAAATGTCTGATGTTTAAAACCTCCAAGAGGACCAAGTGATAGCATTTGCCTTTTTATGCCCCAAATCATGCCAGCTTACATGTGTTATTGTTCCTTGTACTGTCTATGCCAACCTAAACATTTGATTTCACTGATATTTTGGGAGTACTGCTAGTTGTATTGATATAGGAGTGGTAATATCAGTTTGAACTACTTGCACACCAATGCAACCAAGAGATAATCGTTGGAGGCCAACGACAAAGAAAAGTAGTCATTAGCCTGTAAGACATGCCAAGATGTTATGTTTGCCTGAGCACAACGTGAATTGATGAAGGAATGGCATAATGTGCTTCCATGAGTACTGTCGAGTGATCCACATAGTGGCTTAGATAATCCACCATTTGTCTACTACTGCTGTTCCGTTTGTATCGATGTGTGTTCAACCAACACTGCACCATGCATAGGAGTTCTGCTACACAAACAAAAGCATGTGCACTGGTAGGTATGTATGAGAGCAAGTGCCTCCTTATTGTGCCAAAAAAAGAAGACTAAATTACTGCAAATAGATCCGCAGAGGATTGTCTTTTCTTCCAGGCTATTAAAATGTAATGATATGACAGAAGAAGACAAAATTGATGCTTTTATGAAATGAAATGCTTCAATTGAATTTACTCTGTCTCCTTTCGCTGTGTAGAACCCATAGGGAAGACAATTTGTCGTATTTTTGTCGGTGATTATGTGCTGCAGGTCAGTTTTCTAGTGCGTTAAAATTTTGAAGTGAAATACTAAAGCGAGTGGGAGTTGTTCATTTGATGTTATATGCTCGGATATGCTGATTTAAGTTATGCAAAGATATCAATGTAATAATTGTTTATTGAGCGTGGAGGTGAATTAGAGAATGGATTTGAATATGATGTGATTACTTTTTGTGTTATTATTATTATAATCTTTTATTTATGCAGGATTATAGACTAACAAACCACCAAATACACCAAGCTCTAATGACAGCCTGGGGTTAAAACCAAAGTTTTGTTATGGAAGAGCTGCAGTAGGAACGGGAGCAAAGTAATGATTATAATGGAAGGTTTGATTTTAAAAGGTTTTGAATGAATTGATTTATGAAGTTGTGGTGCAAACTTTATCTTGTGACTCAAACTAGCAATGCAATACTAATTTTGAAGCATTGAGTTAAGATACAAATGGTACTGATTGATATTTGTTTATTTTACTTTCTGATTTTTAGATTGAATTAACACAATTCCATTTACCCCCCCCCCCCTTGTGCATTATTGCTAGTTGAGGAGCACTGTTAACTTCAGTTGTTTCTTTATTTTCATTACTTTGTACTTTCAGCCTCTAATGGCCAAATCTATTCATTAATAAGTGACTGCATTCTTTTGATAGATGTGATTTTTATTTTTTCCCAACAATATTTAGTACTCCTTTGTCATGTAGTAGGCTTTGCTGGTTATAATGCAAACTCTGGACAGATAAAGTATATTAAAATACTGATATCAAAACATTTCAGTAGAGTTCAAAAGGATGAGTTGGTGGATTAAAGCACAGTTCTTACATTTTTAAACATCAAGCATATGATAATAGCTCCATCGACTATTTCATAGCATTCATTAAGACAGACCTTCACACAACCTTTTCTTTTGTGTGTTTGTGTTTGCTTTTTGCCTGACTTCGCCAAATTTGACTTTGAGGGTGATGGCTGATATAAATGGTGGAAAAGGATTCCATTTTTTCAGAATCTTGATCAATTTGTGAAGTATGTCCTCCTATCCTGTTGAGAAGAGAGCTTCAACCTGCCAAAAAGTATTTATTGTTAGTCAACTGAAGTAAATATTGATGCATTTTATATCATGTGTGTCGTACATGTATAAGTACCATGTGTAAAAGCATGCGTTGTATAATGGTAATGGTGTGACTATATGTTAGCTTAACATGTACAAGATGTATTTGATTTTGATTTATGAATTTCTGGAATTGTCGCTTGATCAAATAATATGAATTTAAGTGCAAGAATGTATCTGTGAAGATCGTATGCATAAGAGCTTTGTTTTATTTCCTTTGTGTTACATTTAGATTACAGAAACACGTCCCCCAGAACCGTAAACAGTGCATTAGAAAACTTGGGTTTTTACTAAATATGACAGTAATGACACGAAAAGACAACCTGTGAACTTTAAATTAACTTATATGTGTGTAAATTTCCCTCACAATTGTGCTTTTTTTTCTGCATGTTGATGTAAATGTTCAATAATACTTGAAATACTTGTAGGTGTTGGCAGGTAGCTGGCAATAACAAATATTCTTACATGTTTTATTGGTTTGTGTATAGATTGAATTTGAATGCATTGTATAGCTGTACAAATAGAATATTATGCATTATTGTAAATGGAAGTAAATGTATGTTTATGGTGTATGTGAACATAATATATTCCATGTTATGTAAAGAGAAGAAATATATACCTTCAGGCTAGTATTCATTAATTAGTATTGAATATTGAAACAACCAGCCAAACTTAGAGAAAGAAATGGGTGAATTTTCTTTTGCATGGAAAACATATATTTTGTACCAGATAAAACAAAATTTCAGAGAAATAAAAAGTGTCAAATTTGAATGAAATTATATAAAATTATATATGTAATTTAAGTCATTCCAATGTGGTACAATAAAGTAAGTATACCGGTAATGGTATTTCCTTTTAAATATGTGTTCTGAAAATATTTTCAAGGCACAGGCTATACTGGCTGACAGTTTTTGGACAGGGTCTATGTCAACCAATTTTTTGAAGAAGGATGAGGAATTCTTAAGAATCATGAAAATTTGTTCTGGGGTGTAGACTTTCATGGATTCTAATTAATTGTTGGTAAATTCATTCATGTTCCCAATAGGGGTAAGTTTCTCCTGTTATTTACACAACAGGACTATCAGCATACAATTCTTTTCAACCAACCTGCAGAGACTCTTGTTCCAATTTATCCTGGGGAAATGTTGAACCAGCCATTCGATACTCAAGCAGGAATGAAAAATCACTGGGAAAGTGGTTGAATGCAATCTTAACCAAGAACTTGAACCCTTTTTTTTTTTCTTTACCCTTTTTAAGCAGAAGTGTTCTCTCTCCATACTGGAGGGGCATTCATTTGTAGATATGTAGATTAAAATGTGTGGGTTTTAGTAGAACAGCTTACTCATCATGAAGTACATTTTTCGCATACTAGTTTAGTAATTGCTACTTTCTGTACTTTCCTTTTCTGAACTCTCTGTCGATGTGGATGTGATACACTTTTATGCTCACAATCCAATAAAATCTTGCCTTCTAGATTTTGAAGAAAAAAAAAACTTGAGTGAAAGGAGTGTTACTTTAATGTTTATGATTTTGTGTCAGTTTGATTTTGTTTGTAATTCTTCCATTTGTCCTCTTTTATCTTTTTAAAGTGTCATATCTGTCCCTTTCTCCCTCTAGCTATCTATGAGTTATGTTACTTTTATATGTATTTATCTTTTTCTCTCTCTCTCCATCTCTCTCTCCATCTCTCTCTCTCTCTCTCATTCTCTTTCTCCATATCTCTCCATCTCTCATTTTCTCTCTCTCATTCTCTCTCTCTCTCTCATTCTCTCTCTCTCTCTCATTCTCTCTCTCTGTCTTTTTCTCTCTGTCTTTCTCTCCATCTCTCCCTCGTACATTTTTATGTCTAATAACATGACACTCTTACATAATAATTGTAAGCATGCTGAGTTTCAATTCAAGAAGATCACAATGCTTGCTTCAGAAAAGTGCAACAACTCTCAGTAAATGAAACGATCCTTTTGGCTAATAGTTTGGTGAAAATTTGATACATTGACATACCCGAATATTCAAGGTCGTTCAAAGAAGTTAATAGTAATATACCGTTCATAAATATTTCTCATTCATCATCAAAACTATAAAACAGATTAGTGTTCCTCTAAAATCAGTAGAAACCTAGGTATGGTTTATATGCGTTTGCCCTCTGGAACCCCTGTCCCTGATTACCCCCAAAACCAAAAATAATTCATGGGAAAGTAACGTAGGTGAGAATAAAAAGCACAATTAATTTTCATCTTAACAAAAGATGTATAATAATATTTTGAAGCAATCCAATGTGACATGTTCAAATTTGAGGTAAGGTTTCAAATTCAATGTCGATTTGAAGAGAGCCGATAGACTACCAAGAAAGGAAGATCGGATCATTCCCAAACTAGATAATACAGGCACACAGGCGGTGCCACATGCAGGCACATGTCTCCAGAATCTCTATCTATCTATCTATCCTGGTATCTTCTGCCAGCTCGGAGGTTGATTGCAACATTTCCACACATCTCTGTTTGTGCCCTTTAAGTACATTTTTAGGAGGGGGGGGGGCGTGGTTGCTGAATCATGCCGCTCCTCCCCGTAATGCAGCTCCTGTATCATAAAAC
The DNA here is from genome assembly GCA_003118195.1 of Hemicentrotus pulcherrimus. NCBI lineage: Eukaryota > Metazoa > Echinodermata > Echinoidea > Camarodonta > Strongylocentrotidae > Hemicentrotus > Hemicentrotus pulcherrimus. The sequence goes on from BEXV01000375.1 coordinate 90,086, forward strand.
AGAAAAGGAACAAATATCATTTTTACTATTATTCTTCTTTTCCAAACGAAACAGGAAACATGTATCAATTAAGAAATAAAATTCATGTTGCTACATAAATTCCTCCCTCCCACACACACTCGGTAGGTCAATATTCGGATATTATTAGGGCAGTTGCCTCCCATCATAAAACGAGGGATACCAAATTATATTGACTCCTTAATCCTCATAAAGGAAGGGTGAAGTAAAGAAGGCCCATCACGAGGTAAGATTTTTTAAATCATTTACTACTCATGTCACTAGTTACCATGGTGCCCGTGTGTCGCTATTTTTCGTTATTTTTCTCTCTCAAAAAAGTGCTCACTTTTTATTTTCATATATCATTTGCATTACTTTGAAATGATTTCGAATAATAGAAACAGTCTAATATTTCGGATATTTTATCAAGGTGTCACCTAACTTGTGTCGTTGGTCGGGAGATCATATCCATATAAAATGTTTGACAGTCAAAAGGCTACAAAAATGTGCGATATTACATGATAAGCAGAACAATACAAACCCAGACAGCTAAGGGAGGGGGGGGGGGTACTTTTTCAGTCATAAGAACAAGGTGATATTTTCTAGATAAATTTATTTAATCTCATTTTCCCCCGTGCGTATAAAGAGAGGGATTAATAAAAAGTAATATATTGTTATAAAGTTTATACTCACGGCTACACAAACCGAATTCAGTTTGGGGAATATGGGACTGAGGTTCAACATTATTTGATGCATTTTCTTTGATCTAAATATTAAAATCATTTTGAGTAAAGCTATATATAGCCCCGACAAACAAATTATTTCATGTAGAAATGGACAATCATAATAACTGTACAACACTAATTAAGTGAGAGTGCCCCCATACAATTTTACTTCAAGAGGATTAATACTTTCTAATAATCATTCTATATATATATATATAAAAAAAAAACTTTACATTGAAGGCTCTTCCTCTGATCTTGAAGAGTAATTAACATCGATCACACACCAGCCGGGGTTTTAATCAGTGTTTGGTTTTTGATGTGTCATTGATTTAGCTAAAATCACCTTACTAGCACTGTTTAATTGAATTTAATTGATTATGATATGTGCAGGGCGCTGTCTGTCACTTATCTTTAAAACAAGGGGAAATGTGAAAATCCCAATTAGGCTTTTACTCAAGAAAGTCTTTACTGACACAGCAACCGGGGCCTAAATATTATGAAACGTACATGTAACTCTGATTATGTGTCATAAACAAACATATTTAGATATTCAGATTTACTTACGAAGATTTTTTAAATTTTATTAATATATATGTAATTTTGATAATTCAGGTTTTATGTCTCTTTTATCGTTGCCTTTTTTTCAAAATATTTTTCCCTCTTTTTTATTTGATTGTTTGGTTACTCAACATTATTATTGTCCCTTACCATATATTAGTTTAGTAATTTGACGATCTTGACCACTACTTTCTCTTAGTTTATTTTGGTATTGTATTGATGGAAATGTATTTATTTTTGTCATTTTTATTACCATCTTTTACTTGTCATGCCTGTAATTCGTTTGGCTCACTATTGTATATTTACTGTATTTATAACTGTATTGTATAATTTGTAAACATGATCAGTTTTGGTCCTTGGATCTTTGAATCATGTATATTTATATGTATTTTTACAATAAATAAATACAAATTAATTATCTACGAACTTGAGTTTTGGGGCTGTAGATCTTTACAATTAATTTTAGGTTCTCAAGTATGGAAAAATGCCGTTTCAAATTTTTCTTTTCTTTTGTAGATTTTTCTGAAGATACCTTACATGTATTTTTGCGAAGCTAGTCTCGAGAATTTCGACCAAATTCTGTTACCAGAAATAGCACGGAAAATGTAAGTAAACATGCTTATTTATCGATGAACGATAAATATAATCGAAGAAATATGCGTCACTTTCTTGTGAGCAAATTATTTGAGGTTTTACAGTATTTAATAATAATTTGAAAAATACTCTAACATTTACATGTAACACTACACAAATAAGAACATGTGGGACACTAATCATGTTAAACCGAGGTTTTCAGTTATGAACTTGTAATGTAACTTGTAAGTTCAGTAAAATTGATTTAGCCTACTCTTGCGTGAAGAAATAAATAGAGATACATGTTGGGATTCTGAGGTTTGTCAAAGTTTGTATTTTGCATTAAATTTGACTTTGATTTATTCTAAAATAGATCTAGATCTAGAAATCCATTGCTCATTTGCTGTCGTCTGGTGATGCATGATGATGTGGCTTAAGTTAAAAATTGAATTTTTTGAGAGAATTTATCGAGGCCTACTAGATCTACATGACAACAAGATTTCCCAACCAAAGTGTATGAGACAGGTATAAAGCAGACATTCTTGGCATGATTTTCATTATAACGCAACATAACGTACTGAGCAAAGTTGTTTATCGAGTGAATCTATTCAAATTTATAGATGCTTCTTTTTCGAGGTGTGTGTGTGTGTGTGTTGATGGAAGTATTTCATTCACCTGCTATTAACTTTTGTAAAACTATTATCCTTATTGCCAATACATCAAAAATTAAAGATATGTGTGTGTATATATTGGCGAGAGTGTGAATTTTCAGAATGCAAATTGCATTAATAAATTATTGTTATTGTGGCGTGATCCCTGATGGTTTCTCATATTCATAAGTGAAAGATATTGCCCTCTGCCTTACTTAAGTAATTTGAAATAAATAAGTTACAGTTGCTCCCCTGTTATATATTTTTTCACCAAATATAATTGTTTCCTTTTCAGTTATTTTTTTTAAACAATTGAACTAAAAAGTTTTTCCAACCACAGCTTGGTGATGATACATGTTCATGTACGAGTTTTTTTTTGGTGCAAGAAAAATGGCTGCGCCCATGTCATGCTTAAAAGGAATTAAATCATGTCAAGAATATCTTTAATTATGTATCTCTTGTACACTTTCATAGGAAAAAGGCATGATTAAATTATTTCTTTCAGCATACCTACACTTATTCTATGGTGATGACGTTATCATTCTGCTCTTCGTAGACTTAGTCTTAGATCTACTATTACATCTTTCTTTACCGGTATGCTTGTTAATTTGTATGGTTAGTCCTAGCCTTAATGGCTAGGTGATCATTTAAATATGATATTGATATCACCTAGCCTTAATTGGCACCCATACCCATGCATGGAGAGTGATGTTTTAAAAAGCTAAAATGTGTTCGTGATCACCCTTTCCTGCACGCGACAAGCCATGCACACTGACTTCAGAGTTTGCCAGTGGACTCTTCTTTCTTTTCGAACAAAATGTAATTTACATTACAAAAAATAGTTAACCTCGTAAGAGATTTTGCGATGTTGGTTCTACCTGAAATGCAAATACACGGCAGTACAAAAAAGAAATGGTATTGCGCTGCCAATTTACCAAATCACAGTTCTTAATAGAAAATGATTTATCTATTGTCAACAGTTTCACCGGCCCTTGGGTCCCACAGACATAGCAGCTATGTCTAAGGCAACAGTGTGCAGTAATTGTGGCGGTAGTGACATAGACACAGACCAGGCTCGAGGCAATGCTGTCTGCGTGTCATGTGGAGCAGTCATTGAAGACAACTTCATAGTCTCTGAGGTGGGCTTTGCAGAGAACACTCTTGGAGGAACTTCTGTGATTGGCCAGTTTGTTTCATCCGAAGGTAAATGTCACAGATCTTTCAAATGTTTAATTATGCTCACTTCACTTTGTATGACAACCAAGTTAAATTTTGCTGGCAATCAAATAAAAGCTAGTTAACCATCTCATATGATGTGCACATGAGATCATACAAGATTTGGATAATAGAGTTACAGGTTCTATTAAAAGTGTTATTCCATGAATCAGTTGTGTCAAGTTGTGTTAAAACATTTTGGGAAAACTATATTAAAAGGGATCGTTTAACAATGTCAAATCTGAGATACACGGCCCTACGTGTTATCAGTGTCTTTGATATGGTGTAATATTGAAGCCCTAAAAAAATTGCACTTCAAAATGATCAAGAAGTGCCTCAAAAAAGTAAAAATCTTTTGAGTGACCAGTTTTACCATACTCATTTTCCCCAGTAGACTAGTGTTATGAAAAGAGTCAGGCGAACGTTTTTCAAAATTTGTAATTCCAATCATTAATATCTTGATAATCAAGACTGACCTAACAGTTTATAATTACCGGTATCATTCCATCATGAGCTAAATCCAGAATTTTGTTTCAGAATCTGAGACAAAGTTACCGGATCCCTTTAACATTAACAAAATATATCAGAATTGCATTTCATTGTAAATGCTTGGCTTTTCAATAACTTTTGAGGTCTTCTATGACAGCTTCATATATGTCCCAAATGTATGTTTGATACCACACATATCAATCAATGACTCTTGGATATGACCTTTAAAAAATGGGAACAAATCCCTTTTCTGTCATTACTCTTTGTTTATATAAACAATTTTGTTCACAGTGATTAATTCATTCTAATCTCTTTCCATTCTGCCACAGGTGATAAGAGTCATACTTTAGGAAACAACTTTCGTCATGGCTATGGCAAAGAATCCAGAACAGTTACACTTCAACAAGGTAAAGCCCTAGCTTCAAGCAAGTCATTTTAGGCCTGTTTTCATCAGACCGAAGTTGCAAAATAACCAGCTATTTTAACTAGCCCAATTTCAAATTAGCCAGCTAACTTGCATCTTCATCAGCCTGCAGTTAAAATTAGCTGGCTATTTGGTTGAGAAAATTTCCAAAGAAATCTTGGTCTTGTTTCCAAATTTGCGCCAGTCAAGGCTGGTTTTTGATGAATCAGTCTGGAGAGGATGCAATCTTGAGCCTTGGGAAAATATCACGGGTCTAAAAATAGCGGGTTATTTTGCAACTTAGGTCTGATGAGGATATGCCTTGTGTGTTTGCACAGTCATGTTGCCCCAAGAATGCTTCACAGCTGATGGTTATTTTTCATTAGAAGTTGGCAAGAATTTGACCTTGGTCATATCAGTGGAGATTTCTTGTCTAGGCTAAGTAGTGTTTTGTAATGTAGGCATGTAATGTTGGTGCAGAATTTTATTTTTGCAATGTGAATGTACTCTGATATAGTCATTATGCAGCAAGAAGAAGTCTAAGAACCATAAAATCATTACAAAATCTTGCACTAAGTGGGAGTCTTTATAGAATATTAATATAACCTACAGATTTAAAAAAAATGTAAAATGGTTATTGGTTTGATGAAAGTATCTCCCAAAATTATATTTTATTTTTGTTTGCAAAAATAAGTGTCACTTTTTTTTAATGGTCATTTTGAATTCAAATTATTCTAGATAGTAAATATGTACATGTATTTGAACTTGTATCTACCCTGGTATATTGGAACAATGGAAGAGATTGTGGTAACGTACCTTATCATAGCATCAAATCTTATTTTGGTAACATATCTTATCGTGTAAAAAATCTTATGATCAACTGCTCTTTTTCAGGCAAGAGACACATCCAGAACTTGGGTGGGCAGTTGAAGTTGAACCAGCATCGTAATGACATGGCCTATAACTTCTTCAAGATGGCCGTGCAGAAGAAACTGACCAGAGGAAGAAAGACCATGCACATTGTGGCGGCCTGTCTCTATCTGGTCTGTCGTCTGGAGTCCACTCCTCGTATCCTTGATATATATTGCAATCCTATCTGTAGGATGAAGAGACTTGTTGAACTGTCCCAATAATTACCAAAGGTTTTGTCCTTCTTTAAGCACAAAATATTGTAACAGGTTTCTCCCCAGGGTCCCTGCACCATTATCCGACCGGCCATAATCGTACATGAGACTCCAATTACCCACCCCAAGGTTCTTTCATAAACAGTGAAGCAATCACTCCAACATCATCCCATTCACGCTACTCTCATTAATACACCAAAACACACAGTAAGTTTACATAATCAAAAGGTATGTTCCTTTATTCACGAATTACTGTAACAAGGTAATTCCACTTCAACAGTACTCTGATACTCCCTGTTTCACGTATGTGTTATCCTGCCCTGCCCTTTCCAACTTGCCAAAACACATTCTCCCATGTTGGTGCCCGCTACGGTGCCCAGGTTTCATGCGCCCACTACGGTGAATCAACTCTGTTACAATATTTAAGCTTTGGGATCTATTGGGGAATATACTGCCATTTTAATGCACCACATAATTTGGCTGTCCCTCGACTAGCTTGTCTTGTCCTGAAAAAATATGCACTCTATTTAATTTTAGCACAAGAGACTAAAACAAAAGCTTACTATAACTAATCATAGACAACATTCTAGTTGATCTGATGATCCTATATTGAACTTGATTCCCAATTTAGATAGATCTCCACTTTCTGAAATATTAAAGGCAGAACTGTTGATCCCAAAACAGTTGGCCTGAAGGACAGAGGCACAACCACATGGTCAGAATCTGTAGCCCTTTTCCTGCAATAAACAAAAACAAATCTTTAAATGGCTTGCATGCAGCCTTCTCAGTCATGCATTGTCTGCACATAGTGTAATATCATATTTAGGTCCATGGCGGTAAGTTGTATCAGTATTAGCCTTGCTCTGTCATGTACTTTTGTTAATATTAGTGCATTGATTGCAAAGATGAATTATGAATTGATTTGATTTAACACAAATTCATTTTACTTAACCTATATCCTCTCCAGACATGTTGCTAGATCTCAGTGACTTGCTACAGGTAAAGCTATTACACTTTATTTATAGTTTTCAATAGAAAAAATAGATCACAGGAAGAGGAGGCTTCATCCACAGGAGATGAATTGATATTTAATTATAAAGCTAAATGAGTTTGAAGGAGTATCACATTAGGCCTGAGTCAACACAGGTTTTGCCGAACCAGGATTTGACTTGAAAATTTCTTGGGCTGATCGGAACAATAAGCATTAAACCAATTAAAAAACATCAAGTAAGACTTTAACGGACTCCAATTAAACAAAAATACCATTAAATAATAAATTGCTTTGACAAATAATACTATAGATATTAATAATATCTTACAGAAATAATGAAATTTCATGAGCTACGTACTATCGAGTTCAGCTAAACATCATTTTCAGATGAGACGTAATTGTCATGCAGCGCAGTAGACTGTAGATGGCAGCATGCAGCAGAGAGGGAAAAAATTTGGGTGCCTTAGATCATGTGATATTTTCCTCTCTGCTGCTTGCCGTCATCTATAGTCTACTGCGCTGCATGACAATTACGTCTAATTTCAAAATGATGGCTAGCTGAACTCGATATGGAGTACGTAGCTCATGAAATATCATCATTTCTGTAAGATATTATGAATATCTATAGTATTATCACAGCGATCTTCATTTAAAAAATAAAAGGACTCCATGTCATTGGAAAGCATCTTCATTGTTAAGAAAATTGATATTACTCTGAGAATCAGAAGGAATTTATAACAAAAAATAATCTAAATTGAATATGCCATCCCTGCACATCTATCTATTGTTACACTGCATTGCATATCATGCACTCACATGAGACAGTAGAGGGCAGTAATCTCCTATCTGATTTGATGCCATTATAGACTTGATCATGTACTTTGTCAAACCTTAGATATGTATGGATCAAAGTGATGGAAACCGATCTATGAAAACTGATGTAAATTATGCCAATTCTTTCTTCTCACTCTTATGTCACTTATTCATTCATTCATTCATGTAGGGTGTGAGATTTAAAATAATATTGTCTATAAATCCAAAATGTTTTATGAAATTTACCTTTATTTCCCCCAGGTGAATGTGTATGTTCTTGGGAAGACCTACCTCAAGTTATGCCAGGAGCTTCACATCAACGTACCTGCAATTGGTAAGTTTTATTTCAAATATTGTTTATGATATCAAATCATCAATAGCAAATTTCCCCAGTGTTTAATAGCAAAGAGATAAAAACATACAGTTTCATTAAAATTGTTACCAATTGTTACTTGTAATGATTAATATATTTTAAATTACTAAAATCAGTGCATTTTTTTTTACTGTTAGCAAATTCATCACAGATCTGCGGCAATAATTCTTGGTAACAAGTTTTTTTAAACAGGGGCAAGATTTCTAATCATTCTTAAAACCTGGCCATTGTGACATCACTGATGTCTCTTTAATTTCATTCCTCTTCATTTGAAACCTGTAGCCAAGTAGTCAGCTCTAAAAAATTCTTGTAGATTTCTTATAATTGGATATTATATCTGCACAATAAACAATGACAAAAAAAAATCATAAAACACATATTGGCTGGGAGGGAGAGGCAAGGGTCTACAGTATCCAAACTATGAAACAAAAATTTAAAAAAATATTTCCTGTGAAAATAGGGGAATAATTTATTAATAGCAAACCAGTGATCCTCAAAAGTGAATTTATGCAAAACCACCTCATTCTAGAAAAGAAAATATTGAAAAAAAAGTAAAATAAATCCACTGTTCAGTTATCAAAATATAAATTTGACCTTGCTTCAATGATATCAATGCTTTCAATTTCAATATTACCGGTATATAAAAAAAAAAGGTTATATCAGAATTGCATGGCAATGACAAATAAAGACTTTTAGGGGGGTATCCTCAATCAGGGTGGTCCACACACAAAAAAAAAATCAAACATGTAAAATTGGAACATCAAAGGATTTTGAATAGATATATGCGAGGCACAAAGCTCCATATGGCTGGGCTCCAGGGCTTGCTTATGGGCTCGAGAGTTCTTCAATGCACTCTGATTCAATCTGATCCATATTTTTGGAGACATTTTCAAGCACATTTTATGACTAATATGTCATAAGTAATTTTGGTTGAGAATAAATATTAACCTGAACATTGTTGATTTTTCTTTTCACACCTGTAGCTAATTTTCAAACCTGTACAATCAAATTTCAAATCTGTCACTGTTTAATATCTATACCCCTTGTGGATAACTCTTCATCAATACTTGGTTTTTCTATTGCTGAATATGAAAATACATTCAGCTGGAAATTGCATTTAAGTGAATTTTCACCAGTTGTGAGTCAAACCTACACATTATAAGCAAATTTAGGAAGCAAAATACTTTATTTGGTAGACATAAAAGTATCCAAGCATGTAGTAAATGGATCGGTATTGATACAGTCTGAGTAATTCAGCAATACACCTTCAGGTGAAGCCAACATTGGATAGTAATTTTCTTGTCTTCTAACTAGATGTTAATTTTTCAAAATTTGTGTACATACACTGTACATGTATTGTTTACTTAATGGAGAGGAAATCCAAAATTTCATTTCACTTCATAGACTAATGGGTGTTGGTTGTTGTCCATTTTGATGTTCCCATTTTATATTTAATGATGTTGTTTTCAAAAATAATCTCTTTATTGGTATCTTTGTTTTTCTCTGGATATGCTAATGAGAATAACTGCCTTTGTAAGACAGGAATTTATCATACTGAATTATATATTATATGATGCATAGGAAAGCAAATCAACAAAGAGCAAAGTGAGAAGGAATAATTATGTTGCTTACATGTATATGGAATGGAAAGCCACTTGAACCTTGCTTTTTTTTTACCTTGAGCTAACCTTTTTTTGTAATTATGATTTATGAAGACAGACATCCGTACCAAAACTGATTGACATTTATGATTACCTTGTTATTCTGTATTTTCTTCATGTCTGCTTGAAAAGTCGAGAAAAGCGAGACGAAAAATAACAGATGTTGGGCATTTGAGTTGTTATAAGTGTTTGCCATGAATGAATAAGGTGCAGTGCTATGAAGTGGAATGACCCAGTATTGTGTACTGTCTGTTTACTCTGTTTTGATGTTGTGCCATTGTTCATTTTCTTGTCACTTGGTGTGGTCCAGTTAAGCAGAAAAAAGTACCTTTGTAGTAGGTTTGTGAACTGTGCCATGCGACAAAAACAAGTGAACATCTTTTGATTCCCAAATTGTGTGTAATTGGGGATGTTTACAGAAGAAAATCTGTTATTCTGGTCTAACTTCCACCTGTAGAAATGATTATAATTGTGGAAAGTCTAGATTATTATCCTTTTTTTTTCTCCATAGAAAAGCTACTTTATGCATGGTAGATTGAAATCATGTTTTTGAACACACATGCGTAGTATGTTGCCTGAGGTAGACGAGACAAGTCATCAAATCCTAATCATATATTCAGATTTATCAAAGTTGACAGTTGACAGTGCATACAAATAACAAAATTGCCTTCTTTGTCTGAGGAAGCACTTATAAATGATTTTCAGAACTCTCATTGGTTTAGGTTTCCTTGAACCAGCAGACACATAAATTGAGTCATTACTCATTATAGGAAAGCTTAATGGCCGAGAAAATCACTGCAAAGGAATTTTGAAGCATTTTGAAGCATTATGTTAGTACAATGCTTCTAATATGATATATAACTCTTGTAAGGGTTCCATTCCTTCCCCTGTGGCTATTGTTAAACAAATTTGTATGAAACCATAAAAAGGATATCTTTCATGCTTGATATTTTCAAAACCAGCAGATGGTTTTACTGGCATTCATTATTCATAGAAGACGACCAGAAGACCTTTTGAACGAAATACTTGCACTCCAAGTCATATTTTCTTACTTTATTGAGGGTTGGTGCTAGTGCAGTATATGTGTCACCTTCAGTTTTTAAGAGGGATAATCATGGATGGGGGAGAGAATAATGGGAATTTTCCTTTGTGTCTAATCATGCATAGATACTTTGCACCTGACTAGTTTGTTATACAAAAACGGTTTGAAATCCCCTCTAGCAATATGGATGTAGTTATTTACTTGCAGTCAGTCAATACTCTGTTCTTCTACACTTTTGAAATGGTCTTTGTCCAGATTTGAGAGCAGATGTCAAGTTGTAGATGTACTGTAATATTAAATTGTTCAGGTATACATATTTTTCATCCCATAAGTTATATCTCATCTAGAATATTTAAAATCCAAATCTGAAAATATTTCACTCCTGTGGGGGTCCTGTGAAATGATATTTTGTTATTAAAAGTTTGCTCTAGAAGGAAAGTGGCTACGCTTAAAGCCATATTAGCGTTTTGTTCATTCATACCATAGGAAACCATGGACCCTCCCCCCCCC
>BEXV01000375.1:101894-129512 GCA_003118195.1 Hemicentrotus pulcherrimus
AAGGGCTTGAGTTAAAGTGTCACAGTTTTCAATCAAAATTGTAGAGGCACGTTTATGAGATGTCGAGAAAGTGTGAATTTATGTTAACAGATGTCACACGCAATATACACCTTTATGTAGGAAAGCCAAGGCAAACTGCCCGTACAAGATCAAGTGATAACATTCATGGATGTTATCTCTCCCTCACACCCCTCTTTGCAAAATGTATTTATGCAAAACATATTTCAGGTTTATTTTACAGGCAATTAGGTTTCTGAAGGACAATGGCATGGAATTTTATTTTGTAATACTTTTATTGTTCAAATCAGCATAATGATGTTTGACAGCCTGAATTGATTTTCCACATCATTGGAAATAGGGATTAAAGTCCTTAAGTGTGAATGCTCTGGTTCGTTAATTCAACGTCCACTGTTTTATGTCATGGGATAATTATATTCTTGTTTGGAGTGGGTGAAATGAATCGGCCTCATCACTCCTAAAAAGTAAAAACAAGAATTATAGCCATGAAATTATGTTTACCATAGCAATGATGGCCTTATAGCCCTGAGTTTGTTATGTATTGGTTTATTCTCCTGGTCAAACAAAAACAAGTATAACTACTTTTTCTAAATTTGTCCTGCTTGAAAAAACAGAGGCATTGGTAATAGATGTGTGTGTGTGTTTGTGTGCCTGTTTGAGTGTGTACGGTATCTGAAATATGAGAATTTCTGATGTATCATGCACATAAACTCTACTAAAGTCATTGACGACCACAACAGACAAGGACCTATCAAAAGAATGGGAGAACAAAAGGGGGAAAAACAATGAAAGAGAAGAAGCAAATGGTGGAGCTTGTCACATAATGAAGTCTAACAAAGCGGCATGGCGCGCAAGCTAGGAAAAACAAAAATCCTAGTTTCACCCCTCGGGCCGCTACAGATGACTCACTGTGACTCCGCTGAACCAGTCTCCACATTTTTCTCTCATTTTTTTGCCCCCTCTGTGGGGAAAAAGCGGAGGAAATGAGTTGTATAACTGTGAAACACATCACCTCTTTTGTGGGGTCAATATTTTGACAGGCATTTTGTGTGTAGATATTAGATGGAATGCCTGTAGATAGCCCTTGGGATGTGATGTGATGATCTAGTTTGAAGGTTTGGAAAGGGCACAACACTCTTTCTTTATGATGATTCAGAGCTGATGAACTTGTATGGCTATAAGCATGCCTTGATAACAAAGAGGACAAAGGGAGAACTTGGGAGATGAGTAAGAATAAGAACTGGAATAGACCTTGTAGGATCATAATATCCAGTACATATTCTACATTTATAAAAATATGAAGGTTGTCTAAGATTAGGGCATTTGAAATACGGTCGTTAAAACATAGCATTGAAAAGGTTGCTGCATTGTACTGGGCTAAATTGTTGAAAACGACATACTGTACCCATGGATAGGGTCCATGCTGTACCCATGAAAATACTCATTTTAATACGAGGTCAAATCATTGTAGGAAATGTTCCAGCCTGAATTTTAAAGGGATATTTACTCCTAGACTGTCTGTTAGTGACATTGGTTGCTGTTGTATTTCTATAAATTAGATAAAATACAGTGGAATTTCAGAATTTACACATTAGGACCGATGATCTTTTTCTTTTCACATATCAAAATCAGAGAGGTGTTTTGGACGCATATACCAGTATCAGATGGAATGCCTGTAGATATAGCCATTAAGATGTGGTGTGATGTGATGTAATGATCTAGTTGGGAAGGTTTTGGAAGGTTTTGAAAGGGCACAACTCTCTTTCTATACAATGATTCAGAACCGATGCACATGTATTTCAATATTAAAGACGACATGGGGGAGCTTGGGAGATGAGTAAGAGAGAGGGAACTACCATGGACCTTGTATGAGCAGAATATACATTCCTGAATCATGAAGTAGATGTTTGAACTTGTCTAGGACTGAAAGTGAGTTGTAGGCCTCTTTATTTTTTTACTTTTTCCTCTAATATTTGTCATCTTTGATAATGAATATACAATATAGGTCAAATCAGTCTAGCAAATGGTGCTTTTTTTAAAAATCCTTGAAGGGCTGTTTATATTGAGCCCTATTTCAATTACAATGTATTGTCTGTGTACATGTTAGCCTACATTATAGCCCTTGTTGTACATGAACCTTCCGTGCACTCATCTTGCATCACAATGTCCGGCGGGTATGATGAATGATGTAAACACATGACAGTGTAATAACAAACATGGTACAGCTGGGTCATTAGATTAAATACTGTAGGCAATACATTTTAATAACATGTTTACTGAAATACATAAAATCAATGTGAAGTACCACCAGGGCTTCGTTAATCATCAACATTGTTGTGTCAGAAACACTTTAGAAATCTACTGGTACGTACATGTACACAAACTGTGCATGTATGAATTCATTTACATCAAATGGTGAACTGTATAATGTAGGAAAACTCTATTTCATCTCTGATTTCTCTATGGTGTATAGTTCAAGTTCTACTGTACTTGTAATAAATAAGACAGAATAGACAATAAGCATTATCTGCTGCACTGCAAACATTTTGCAAAGGGGGTTCTAAAAACTCAAGTCCAATTGACAGTCAATGTTGTCAGTCTTTTGTAGTGCAACAAATGCAACACATGTACTGAAAACTAATGGATGGTAGCTAAAGTCAAAATTACATGTACCAGACTACCAGTACTAAACATTGAACCCCTATGGGTACCTAATGAGTTCCAGAAGGGTATAAGTGACACTTTTTTTTTTTAATCTCTCTTGGAAAATTACATGTTCACATTATGAACCATTTTACATGACACATTGAAAATGAAATGTACATGTAACAAATGAATATATTTGAGACTCACTATTTCAAACAGACAAGGGGCAAAGGAAATTAAACAATAAATGTACTGGTATGCAAAAACTATGACCTCCAAGCAGTCCTTTCTATGTATACTTTAGTGAAGTAAAAACATGCTTGTACCTCAATGCATTTGGGAACTTGCAGTATCGGTACACTGAAATTATTTAAGAGCGAAAGCTAAATTGCGAGAAAAAAAATTGACACCTATCACTACAGGTACTAAATAATTGATGTAATCCACCCACATACGTCAGGCACGCCAATTCAGGCATGCTTGGTTTTTATATACTGAAGAGGATGGGAGTATTCCCATTAGATAGCCTCGTTAAAGTGCCATCCCCCAAGTACCGATCGCAAATTGTTTGTCGAGGGCAGGAGGGGCACAAGCTCCTTTACTTTTACAGAGACTTATATCACTTCTGGCTTTCAACAGACTATATTGCCTCATCAATCTGGTCAGGTGATCAGTTTCACCTCGTAATGAACAATGCATACACCTCCCTACGTCACTGCTGAAACCAACCAGCAATATATATTTGGTAACGAGGTAATTGCTTACACATGTGTGCAAAATCCTACCAGGATCCGGTGTAATAATAATTGTATCAGGAAATTACATGTATAATTCAATTTTATGATATCCAATTTAATCCAAAGGCCAGTATAATTAAGTGCATATATGTGTATGTAGGCGAGGCCTTCTAAACATTTGACAGAATTAATCTCCATTATTGCATCAAGTCACAAAATTTACAAATTGAATTATTTCAGCATGACCTTTCCAAGCCTCTAATTTGACCAAAAGCTTCCTGTTTAGAGGCTGGCCCTATATCTAAAATTATTTGCAAATATAACATAGCCTACAGTATTACATGGACATGCACAGCATGATGGTAGTATAAATAGTCTTGTGGTTTATGAAAAATACTTTGTTATTACTAATTTTTTTTTTAATGGATATTCAGATATTCTAAGATACTCAGTGGGATTACATGTACATGTACAGTGCATGTACATGTACAGTAGTTCAACATTGCATACATTACCCTTTCCCTTTGTATTGTGCTACATGTACATTGTTAATCTCAAATATCTTTCCTCTCCAAGGATATCTGTATCTAAAATCTTGCAATATTTCAAAGTCACAGAGATTGGAGATGCTAGGTATATCCAGTTTGTATTTTCAAGTCAACAAATTTAGTATTCCAAGCTCAATTTTGACAACTCTTATTTTAAAGGGATAGTTGAGTTCTGTTTTCAGAACGCAAATGCCTTCAGACTGCATGGTTATTGCTCATATTCTTATCTATGACATTTCTAGTGTCCTTTTAGAACCTAAAATTGCTATGAAGGTAGTTTTAGACCCCAAAATGTGTCAAATTTAGCCAATACGATCATACCGATTTAGCTCCACTTTCAAAGAATGCAGTGACCCGTTAATTAATTAATTAATTAATAAAAAATAACAATGCGTAATGGTTGTGCGTTATATATCCAACACGAAAAAAAGCCAACATTGGCATTAGCTGAAATACAACGTAAAAGGCGCTATTTCGTTTTCTAATGGCTTTTTCAAATTATTAAATATTTGTGGTGTTTCACAAATATTAGAAATGGTTATATTTAGGGATAATTCGGCCGTATCCGATCTGATTTTGACCAAACAAAGATGATTTTGACATTTAAATATTACATGTATGTTCCTTCAAATTTGACACTCAGTTTTTCATTATCTCACAACAAATTATTTTGTGTAGCACCCTCTGGAACAGAACTCAACTATCCCTTTAAGCATAAGTAGTAACTTGATGATACCAATACATCTTATGATCTTTCTCTGTTTCATTGGGATGTTTATAGATTTAAAAAAACAGTTTTTTGAGCCAGATGTCCGATTTAGGATAGGACACATACATGTATTTGATATTTCTTGTAACAAAATTTGTCCGAAAGCATTTTTTTCCTGTAGACTTTGATACCAGGATTTCCTGGTATTACTTTTTAAATGGTCATGGTGCTCAATCAAAAATTGCATTATCTATTAAAACAATTATTTATGTATATACGTAAAACAACATTTGTTTAAAATCAGTATAGATGTAAATGGTAATGGCATTACATGATATTTTTTTTGAGGAGCAGGATCAATTCAGACTTTTGAGTCATCATCACTATTCATTGTTAATGATGTTTGAGAATAAGTATTGATAAACTGTTTTAGCAGTACATCATTCTGGGAAATGTACTTTATTCCAACTGGGTTCCAAAATTTTAAATAAGTGTTGCAACAAGCTAACCTCATTTTATGTTATTGCATCGTTTGCCATATCGTTTCCAACACTTATTCATAGGGTTCCTATTCCATAATAATGCAAGATGTTCAACAATCGAATATTATTAATATCTACCGGTATTACTATTTAATAGAGTATGACAATAAGTTACAATAAAACCAAACACAGGTATACTTTTTCGAAATAAAATTACCAGTAAGTCTGTTGTGTTTCCTCTAGTATTCAGTAACAGTTTCATTATTTCAGTAAACCATCCATACATAAAAAAAAAAAAATCCTGCCTGAAATCTGACAGGAACAAAGTGTAGAATTAATTTACCCAATAATTCAAATGTCATAGTGTCTTCGCTGCAGTATTTGCACTTCAAGTTCAAATGTTAACCAAGCTTCATTAGAGAACAAAGAGATACATGTAGCTGCATAGTTTGACATGAAGATCCATTCATTCATGCGTAGAATATCAGTTCTGGTATTTGACCACCTTGGACTCCAGTCCCGTTTGTGCTTTCAGGAGAGCACTGAAACTGGAAGGTAACGTCATTGCTGGTACTTTCCGTCAGGCCTTCTTGTCCGAAGTAACTTAATTCGCTTCCACAAAGCGTTGCACTTGCTGTGTAGTACACATGGGGCTCAACCTGGACGGGATGTGGGAATGTGACCGCAAAAGTGCTACTGGATCCATCTGAAAAGAACTTGGTGTGATTCTCAGCAAGGCTCTTCCCTCCTCGCTTGAGTTCTATCTTCACTTTGTACTCTGCACCACCCGAGCTGGAGCCGTACAACCCAAAGCCGGCAATAAATATCCGCCTGTCAACTGCAAACTGGATACTGTCACACCTACCCCTGTAACGCCACTGGTTACTCCTGTAGGCAGACGACTGGAAGCGATGGACAGTACAGGTTCGCAGTCCTGCTCGCTGCTGGCAAGGAAAGCGTAGCTTGGGACTGCTGTCTGCCGTGTAGTGAAGAAATATGTTTGTGGTTTCTTCAAGAGTGATCACACCACTGCAAGCAACATTGTTAGCAAACTCCTTGAGAGGCATGGTAGGGATGCGAATGAGATAGAGAGCAGAACCAAGAACTTTCCGAAGGCTGTTTGGAGTCACCACCAAGTCCTGCCTGGAGCACTCTGCATCCGCCCATCGCATGGCTGCATGAAAGAGGACAAGTTCCTTGACATTGAGGGTCTCCCGCTTCAAGATACACTCCAGAGTATCCTGGTCAACATCCACAAAGCTGTCAGACCCCAATGCTACTTCAGCCTGGGCATCAATGACCTCCCAACATCGCTGCATGAGGTCTGGTTCCTCAAACAAGTGACTCTGACTCAACAGGACACATGCATTACGTGCGCTCAAACTTCGCTCCAAGTACTCAACACACGATCTGGCCAGATGAGGTACAAGATATTTCTTTGCAGCATAGAGGGTATCCAAAACATTCTCCGGGGTTAAGTCTATCTCATCACAGTACATGTATCTGCAAGGGAAAAAAAAGAAAGTTTAATTTAGTATAAGGATAGGATAATTTAATATTGATTTCAAATGATTGGCTATGAACATATATTTTCATTCTTAAAATGTTAAATCTCATGAAATGAAATCCATCTCACTTTTCTACCATTTCATGTTTTATGTATTGTGAGAGGCAAAGTGTGAGACAATCGTTGAATCCTGTGTCTTTACACTTAACAATGTGATACAAATCCGTTCTTTCTGGTTAGTTCAACAAAATGAATGTGACAAATTACTCACTTGAGAAGGGTAAGAAAGGCCTCTGGCTCTACATCAGGTGTGACAATTTCTGAAGTGTTCTCTGCCAAGTCTCCAAAAAACATTGCAAAGAAAACTGAGCTCCCGGTTGCAAGCACGTACTTATGAGCAGGTATTCTTTGAGCAGCATTCTTTGGTCCGACCAAGAATGTAACATCGCTCATCAGTTCATTGTTAAACATCACCGCATTCCTGTCTCGCACCGTTACCCCGCGATGCCAGTTATCACAGGACCACAGGGACGGAGACGACGATATCGATGTTGATACGGAGGAAGCTATAGTAGGACTATCTGGTTGTATAACTTCCAGTGTCTCCCTATTGACAGAACAAGGGTTACTGTCCAGGAGATTCTGGTATGGCTCTACAGAGTTGGACACCTGACTGGCAAGGAAACTGGATCGTCTTTGGCTAGTGCGCTGTTGAATTTGCTGCTCCACGTCATCCTTCTCGGCTCCGGGGTTTTGATTGTTCATTTCCATCTTCCTTCGTAATTTTCGCTTGATTCTACAGAAGGTATGCACTACTTTCCAGAATTTGGCGAGCCTGAGTTTTGGAAAGGGCATCTAAGATTATTGCTTATTACAATTTCTTCAGCGCAGTTAATAATCCCATCATTGCGATGACATTGTTGTCCAATTGTCACTCATGTAATCTGAAAGACAATGTGAAAACAAATTGAAAATAATCAATGCTCAAAATCAACCACTTGGCAAAAAAAAAACAACAACCTAGAAAAGTACTAGATCTAGATCTACTAGACTAAAGCTTTAGAGAAGGGTAAAAAAAGACCAGCCCAAACCTTTGAAATAGACATGGGCGATAAAACAATATCATACCGAACAAGCCTCCAACTCTGACTGAGCATGAGTGTTTTTAGTTTATCTTTTAAATACATGAAATCATATTTTTTCGTATATTGCACAGAGGATATCTACCAATATTGTCAGATTATTATTTGGGACAACCGATAGATTCTAGGTCTAAGCAGGCATAAAAATTATATTTTCCTTTGAATTTAGCAAACTATATGGTACACTACACTCACATATCCCATTGCAATCAGGAGCTCATTCCAATGAAAAACAATCCGTTAGAATCAGAATAATATATACAAATGTAGTTAGGTGATGTCCAAACGAGCAGTAGAAGGACATGTACGTGTAGCAAGGACTTGCAGATGTATTGAGTATGCACGATCCGACGAGAGTGTGTTGATCTTGTGGCTGGTTTACAATATACAGGGCAATGTGCCAGCGCGCGCTCTCTTCACTACATGAGCCCACGGTACGGACCAGCTACACACAAACAAGACACACACAACAAATTCTGTAATAAATGCAGTACACAGCTCGCCCAGCAAAACAACTCACAAGTACAGCTGTGCAATCAACAAGGCCCTGTGTGTCATATGATAACAAAGAATGCCCAGGGGACCGCTATTATAGGTGACTCAATGATGTGCGGCTAGCCGAAAGCAACTCAAAAGTTTTGATTGTATAATCCTGGAGAGAATTATAGGCTTTGTACTGTCACCACCAACTACCGAAACCAAAATCAGAACAAAAGACAGATTTAAATAATACCAAGGCATAACATTATGGACTCGAAGATTAGGAGGGGAAGGGCGGAGGGCACAGATTTCGCGCATGTGGCGGGATTTAGACCATTTGGTCGAAACTAGAAGGGAAAATATAGGTGAGAGAGATACAAAATTAGATGGACGTAACAAAGGATGTACTGTACCCTTCGCCCTCTCCCAGGTGTGTCGGTAGTCCATTTTGAACTGGGGTTGGGTGCAAAGGACTTGAAAATTGTCCAGTTCTAATTTGGTGAGATTCCGGGCCCACATTGATAAGCAAGACAAGGGGGAAACAACCATAACAGATGTCACATTGGCTATAACCAGGGTAAACAAAAATAATAGTCATCCGATTCTAAAGTTAGACGACACAGATTCCTAAATCATTCAAACACGAAAATAACAAGTTTGTCTCTGTTTTCCATTTTCTAAGAAGGCTTTTTCAAAGATCCAAATCAAAAGACGGGTGTCACGACTCGAAAACAACAACATGCAACTCCTTTATACTTCAACCACGCCCCTGTGCCCACTCTCTCTTCTCTCTCTTCTCTCTCATTCTCTCTACTTCTCTATACTCTTTGCGGGGAAAATGGTCAAACTAGCAGAGTTGATAATTATGTCCTTTTAAATATAAAAAGCATATCTGAAACTCATGTTGTATCGATAAAAAAAATAGTCACTCTCAACCTCAAAAAATATATAATTATTATTGATTGAGTCTTTCTTTTTCTATATTCTTTGTGATTATTCCTCCTGAAATATTATTCAGCAAAGTAAGCAGCTGTATCTTGAGACTGGTGCGCTGAGTCAGTACCCGAGTCTGTATTTCACCGGGTCCGGCAGTTTTTTTTTCAATATTGACTTTTAATTTAGTCTGGAAAAGATAATTTGTGGTATAAGATAATGATCAATGACAGGCCGTAGACTGGCCGCCCGAGGGCAAATAAAACTGTTTTGGATCTCAATTGAAAATGGTATAGACTACGATTTGCGACATCGCCATAATGATGTTGTCGGGTTCCTGCGTGCTATGCTATGTAGAGTATGCCGACAATTTTTCTTTTGCGTTTCATAAGATAGTCTGGATAAAATTGTCAGAGAACTTGGATAGCCAAGCCAAATAATTGCTGTTAAAAATAAATATGTCGGTAACTACAAAGACGACAAAGGGGGAAGATGAAAATCGGATAAGAAGAAGATTGCGGCGAGAAGAACTCAAATTAAAATCGTATTTGCAGATGAACGGATGTAAATTACCATTTTTATGGTCGACGCGTTTTATTAGTATTACCAGTTAGCTAAGCATGTGAGGTCCATGGTGTAATTAATGGGGATTTCCCTTAACTCGCTTCGTGAAAATTACTTCCTGCATGCAGATCAGTTTCGACTTTTTTTTTCCTGTCGTATAGGATGACATGCATTCTAGATAAATCATGTGATTAACTTTCCCTTAGCACTGCCAAGGAAGTGGTCTCGTGATGTCCCTGTATAATTATTGTGACGATCCATAATGCCCAAGAGGAGATATCAAAATTAAAATAAAATCGAATCAATAATGCGCGCGGAAATGCTATAGACTCAAAATCACCAAAGTTCCCGTCCTTTGTTTTCGTCAACGATAAGATATAGAAGTAAGAAGGATGTCGGAGAGATGATCAGTTTGGAACAATGACCTGATTTACAACTGTGTCGTCCGGACTTTTTGTTTTTCTTATTTCGATTTCAGTCATCCTCTCCACTCACCCTTGACGTAAACCCTCCCCGGAAAGAAATTAGTTACGTACCGATCCTCAAACAAACCAGGGATAACATCGAAAAGTGAAAGTGCATCTCTGCCATAAAGTGAACGTATTTGAGTGATTTTCAAAAGTCCTTTGACTAAAAAACTGCATCGAGCATGATGAAATTTGCCTTTTTTCGTTGACTTTTTTTTCCTCGTTTTAAGATATTCTTGATATTCCCAGTTCATCCTCCAAAACAGTCTTTTCTATTATCATCAATACAAATCTGTATGTTCATTGGTCGAATCGCTTAATTCGCTTAATATGGTGTGTGCTGTAAATATTATTCGGAAAATACATTATGTAGAAACAAAGACGAAATCGCAAAACTAAACAATACTTTTCCTTATAGTTACATGTATTTTCAAAGGCAAATTTCGCAAACTGCAACTTGCTTGCCGCTTGTATTCGGCGACAGTGTCTGAAAACTCGGCATATTTAAAAAACGTTTTGTCCCGAAGTTCGAATTTGGAATGATGGGTAACAGTTTTTGTTATTTCGTGGAGACAATGAGAAACAACTCCTCCTCCTCCTCCCCCCCCCCCCCCAAAAAAAAGAAAATGAAATCTGAACGAAACAAAATCAATAGTTAAGAAGTAAACAAATAAAACCATTTAAAAAGAAAAAAAACTTTGAACTTTTCCGTTCATTTAATAATGAACGAACAAAGTCGACTGACTCGTATATAATCATGCAACTCCAGGAACCCACTCCGCCCCAGGAAAAGAACACAAACTTAAATTTTTTTCAATCTGGTTTTCGTCATAATTTACGCCGGGAATTTACGGCAACTTTACAAATTAAAGGCAATCCCTTGTTAGATGCAGAACATTAACTTTTAAAAATAGTTCCAAAATATTTCGTGCATCGTTTTCTTGATAAACACACAGAAGATCGTGATTTTCTTAATATAGCACATTAAAATGTACAGTTTCAAAAATGGCGTCGTAATTCGTGTACCTTCGTATTTTCCTGCTATCGGGTGTCGTATCTGGGCATCGTTTATTGAATCCGTAATGAGTACAAGATCACCGATATCCCCTTTAATTGCGTGGTATATGCAGGGGCGTAGACAACGGGGGGGATGAGGGGGATGCATCCCCCCCGCCTCACAAGGTGGGGGGGATGGCATGTACAATCATCCCCCCCAGGTTTTGGGGAATGATATTTGCTTACTTAATAAGTCATAATGATGATAATAATAGTAATAATGATAACAATTATAATATTAAAAATGATAATAATTATGATGATGATAATAATAATCCTCATCATTATTGCTATTGTGTTTATTGTTATAAGCCGCATTCACACGGTNCGAACCTGTCTACGCCACTGGGTATATGCGATGGGATCTCGGTGAACTTGTACTCTAATAGGACGGTTTCGTGAAACAATGCCCTGGAAGATAAAATAAAGACAACCAAGTTATTGATTTTGTAATAAAAGCTCATATCAAGCACTTCCGGAAATTCTCGCTACTGTCGGAAAGACTGCCGCCAAAGAGATGTCTTGATTTTAATCCCGTCCAATTCTCCCCACTGTTTATCGATTTGTTCTAAGCCTATTTGACTTATTGAGTGCACCATTAAACCTACCATCCCTTTAGAGTTTGAATAGGATTATGAGGGGTAGCATCGGGGTGAATTAGGGGGGATGTGGTTTCTCTAGGGTTCATTAAAGAAGGTTTGTTTTCCGCGATTAGGTCCACGGTCTCCCTAACTGTTTTTTCTTCAAAAGTTTGGAACAGGTGAAATGGGCCAGAAAGGCGGGATGGCTATTATAAGACAATCTGTTTGGCCTCGTTGTCCGCTTTATGGATCCATGTTTATTCGAACAGCGTCATTGAAAGGTCAAGTTTTGCTGACCATATGAAACTGATTTAAAAGGTATCATGTTCTGCCGATGATTGAAACCGCTAACGAGGTACCTATGGTGAAACAAAAGGATTCTGGCAAAAGAACAGCGATGAGGCTCTTGAATATTCTTAGCAAGTAATAGTTAATGTTTAGGAGGAAATATGTTGAGAAAAAGACATAAAACCCTGATAGAATTCACGCTGGGCGTGGCCCCTAAATATCACTTGATTTCGATCTCAAATTTTGAATGGTGAACGAGAATAACCATAGCATTGTTTTTTTCTTCCCTCTCTTTAATTTGCAAGAGCAAGAATTCTCATTCTAAATGACTTGATTTTGATAGCATTTATTTGGTGTACGAGATTGATCACAACTGTACCTTGACTTTGTTCTTCTTCAAATTATTGAAGGGCAGTAGGTGTAATTTTGTCAGTAAAAGGGTTTGTACATGTATACACTGGTCCAATGACAAAGGTTAAAGGTCAGCTGAGGTCTACTATTCATGCAATAATATATTGCAAAAGTTTATATGAAGATGGTGAAACCTACAGCCTGAAACCTTTCCTCACTTATACTACAAAGTCAAAGGTCATTTTGGTTCATTAAAAAAAAAATTCTTGCTTTCAATTTTCTTCCTCTTAATTAATAACTTGTGTAATTTATACATTTCATGTATGGTTTTAACAAAAGATTTTCTTAATTGTCACACTTGATAGAGGATTGCTGACATATCAACAACCAATGAATTAAAAATGGAATTGATCTATAAAAATGCAATAATATTGACATGAGGTAAAAGGTCATCTTAGGGTCGAACGTTGGAGGCCTTGTTTTTTAACATGCACACAACTTCACTTTCCCCATCTGGGCAGAAAAAAAAATTGTATTTCAGCATGCATTAGCATGTTGATGATTTTATGAAAGGCTGCTGCCAATATTATTGTTTTAAGATTATGTCAGAGGTCATCTTAGGGTCAATTATTTTGACATTATTATTATTATATTTTTAAATATGCATCTTGGCTTACAATGTCTCAACAAAAATAAAAAGGAATGCATTTAGAAGCATAATATGTTGATGATTTTTTTTTGTAAAAGGCTTCTGTCAATTGATGTGTTGAATCAATATTTATGTCAGAGGTCATTTTGGGGTCAATTATTTTTTACATGAGTTCACATTTTTTTAATTTAAAAACAAAATGAATATAACTTGCTTTCCCACTATTCAGAAAAGGAAAATGTAGATTATTAGCATTCACTGATGATTATATTTATGTCAGAGGACATCTTGGGCTTACCACATGCATACATTTGCACATAATTCTATCCATTTTGATCATGGAACTATGAAAAATTGATCCCTCGGTTTGAAATTAAAAGTCTTCTAATCAAGAGTCATTTTAATTTAAACAGGTTATTTTATTTTCTTATGCCTTTTTTCTTTTACAATGTTAAGATTTGTTTCTGTATCTGACTTGCAATGAAACAGCTTTCTAGATTAGTATGCACTCTTGTGTCAGAGAGGAATATCCACATGAATGCTTCATCAATGATACAAGCCACTCAGCTCTAACCAACCTATTCCTATCACTTTATTTTATCTCCACAGATCCATGTTTATTCATCCAGAGGTTTGCTCACAAGCTAGAGTTTGATGAGAGGACAGACGTAGTGTGTGAGACAGCGTTAAGACTGGTATCTAGGATGAAACGAGACTGGATGCATACAGGAAGGAGACCATCTGGTTTATGTGGTGCAGGTACGTACTGTCTGGGAATTTTGTGATATTTGCTCTGATGATATTTACCAGGGCCCCACACTAAATTTTTGGAAGAGAGTATGGATAGAATTTGTTATAGTCTGTATTTAGGAGCCCTATCTAAAAAGTAACAAAATAATTGGGATGCAGACTTACAGTTTGGTCTTTCACGTGGCCCGGTGCCTATTACTGTCGAGCCCTGTATTTACTCTGGTGACTATTGATCTGGTGTTAATCTTGTTAGACTGATCAAATTTCAAATTTCATCCCACGACCAAAAACAATATCCAACCCTAACTCTAGACCTCTCCTGAAACCTAACTGAAACCGAAGAAACATGAAGAATATAATGTCACAAGATGTCACATTCAACACTTTTTGTATGCGTGAGAATTTCATGAAGAGATTTTTAAAATAAATCTAAGAAGAAATGTTTAGAATTCTTGGTAGAAATTATTACAAGCATTTTTATTATCGATACTGTTCAAATGCTGGCTGTTTGCCATGTTCCTCTTTAAATTGTCATGTGCCAGTCCTTCTATTTCTGCTGCTTACAGCTTTGCTTGTCGCTGCCAGGATGCACAATTTCAGCAGGACCCAGAAAGATGTCATCAAGGTGGTCAAAGTGTGTGATGCTACCCTCAGGAAAAGGTAAATTTGAGAAAGAAAAATTTTGTTTTAAAGTAAACAATAATCAAGGAAGATATATGTCCAGACACAATTTAATTATTTTTGTTTAAAAACTTGGCATCATACAGTTATGTGTGTGTTGATCCATGTATGATTATGGCAGATTTCTTGTTTGTTGGGTCAAAGTTTGAAGATAATTTAATAGATATTTACATGGTCTATTATTATAGTGGATCACACAACCTTTGTTCATGCATTTTGAAACCCTTGCGTTGATGCAGATATTGGGGGATGATTCTTAAATTGTAAGATTATGGAAAGGAAAATGTACCTTTCTGATCATAGTAACTTAAATACTGGTAACATAACATTAAAAGTATGTCTTTCATAGAGATAGACCTTTTTAAATCTTATATCCCATGATCTTATTGCAATCCAAAATTATAACAAACTTGCTGTAGTCCTTACTCATCTGTTTAATGAAAAAAACAACAACAAAACCAAGAATAATGTTTTTTCATTTGAATATTTATAATTGGTATTTATTGACCATTAATTGTTACCCAAGCTGAAAGCTTGAGATAGTGACAGTATTCAGTGCTTTGTATCATCAGGAAAAAGAGCAAATATTTTTGTATTTAAAAAATCTTATTTTTTTCTCTCCAGGTTATCTGAATTTGAGGAGACACCGTCTGGTAAGCTGACCATCGACGAGTTTCACAAGATAGACCTGGAGGAAGAGCAGGACCCACCATCCTTTACTCGGGGAAGGAGAACGGCAAAACTTGCACAGGTATTATCACATGTATAATACTTGTCTAATAACTGATAACAATTGTTAATATGTTTTGTTGTTTGTAATCTCATACCCTTGTGGGGTTTTTCAAAGTCAGTAAATATTATAATATCTTATATGCCCAGGGAGTGTTTGTGAACATAGTCTAGATGAGTTAGTACACATTTAGCTTCATGTATTGGACACTGTTCTTTCCAGTGCTATATATATCGTTTGCACTGTTTGCCTGATCAATAACATTTGATAATTCTAGGAAATCCCTTGGATATTGAAGTGTTTGTATAAACAATTGTAAATAATGGGGTCCATAATAATACGAACCTTTTATAATGTTGAATATTGGAATAACAATTGAGGAAATGCTTGTATGATATTGATACGTGATATTTTATTTGTAGGCATGATCATTGTGTAACTAATCTAGTTAAAATCAACTATCAGAAATATAAACTTTTATCGAAAATAATATCGCTAATGATATTCGTTTGTCTCGCAATGTGGTCAATTAAGAATCTAAAAGATCACAACGTTTAGTGTGCAGCTGCAACACTTTGTAAAGGTGATAAAAACTAATGTAAGCAAGCGTCTTTTATACTCTAAGGGAGGACCGGCGCAGTGGTCAATAATTAGATCGATAAAAAAAGAGAAAACTTTTATAGGCCTATAACATGTCCTTTACCTAAGATACAATCAACAATGTCTATCTCCTCTTTGTCTTCATTATCAATGTCACTTGTCAAATATGAAAACTATCTTTAAGAAACAATTTAATCATTTGAGCATTGTATGATCTTTATGAATAAGACACAGTGTTTTGTCTTGATTTTCTGATACTGTCCTCAGTTGGAAGAGCTGAGCAAGAAACAGGTGCGAGAGTTAGAAGGAGAGATAGTTACTATACAGAACGAAATTGAGAGTGCTCTTCATAAAAAAGTACCAGGTGAGTGCCTGTTATTCTTTTATGGAATATATGTTAACTACCCAGTAATCCTGTTTGTATTTTAAGCATTGTACCATCACCTCCCCACGTTTTTGCTTAAAATTATATGAAAGACAATTTTGGTATCATTTAGCTGACAATTTAAGAGCATTACATTTCAGATGTAGAGTCTAAAAGTATGTTTCTGCCTCTATGCAATGAACCTATGATGACAAAGAAAATATGCTTATTTTTATATTGGCTTGTCTTCTCTCACTACTCCAGACCGTTTGTCACAATAAAATCACCAATTAATTCATTGTTACTAATTATTAAAAAGTAATTTGTCATAACATGCCAGGGCTGCAATGGAGTTCTTATTTTTAGTATTCACACTGAAGTCTCAAAA
Source organism: Hemicentrotus pulcherrimus (assembly GCA_003118195.1). Classification (NCBI taxonomy): domain Eukaryota; kingdom Metazoa; phylum Echinodermata; class Echinoidea; order Camarodonta; family Strongylocentrotidae; genus Hemicentrotus; species Hemicentrotus pulcherrimus. Next base: position 118,566 of record BEXV01000375.1, read on the forward strand.
TAATATTAAATTTTTTATACAAAATACAAATTTCTGAAGATATACCGTCTCTGTGTTTTTTGTTCTATTATCAATTTGAGTAATGTGGGATTCCTTATCAAATGCTGATGTGAAGCCATCAGAATACTAAGCTATTCTTTGACCTATGGCAGCTGTGAAGTGTTTACAATTTTAAGGCAATTTGTGTGTCACAAGAGTTTATCAACCTGGAAATCATCACTTCATTCTGAAGGACTTTCTGTATGACAATTGACAGTAGAAAGTGAAAGTGATTAAAACACCAGGAATATTTGGACAGGAAGGAACAGCTTAACCTTTCAATAGTGCTATTGTTTGTACAGTTACATTCAAGTATTACAGTAAGAACAATGTCTGGATAAGTAATAAAAGCTTGTAGGAAGTCAAATCTGCAGATTTTCCAGGATTTATTCTCTGTTATGGTCAAGTTGAACCCAATCTTGCTTTATAATTTTATCCTGCCCATTTACTTGTTCCTTTTCTCTTTTAAAAGAGTCATGTGAGCATTATACTGTACATATATTGTAGAGAAGTATCAATAATACTGTAAAGTTATTCTTTTGGCCAAATTTCTTGATGAAAACTGAGAGATCAGTGTGAACATTTTCTACAGTTTTGAGTACGGTAGTGTAAACAGTCACACTTGCAGTTGAATTCAATTCGGAGGGGAATGTGTGCAACCACCTAATTACAAGCAAATTAACTGTAGTTTGATATTATACTGCATGCATGATGATTAGTGAATGTAATCTGTAATAATGCTTGTGGCTATATCAAACATACAAATTTCAGTTTCACCTTCGATTTCATGTTCTCTAGTATAAGTGAGAGATTGTATTGGAAACTGCAGAATTGAAAATTTGAATTAGCATGCCAATAATTTTTTTTAATCATACATGTACCAAAAAGGGTTGAAAAATGATTGATATATCATGTCACAGCTTTCTCATGTTGTAGTACAAGCAGCAATATCGCAGATTCCCTGAACATTCCAATTTTTTTATTCTGACTTGCTCTCTTGTTTTCAGATGCAGCAGCAGCGTTAGGAAGTGTACCGGAAGAAGACGAAAGCAACGCTGATGGTGCTGAACCTAGCAAAGAAAACACAGAACTTCTCAAACGCTTGGAAGGTGACAGTGTTAAAACTCTAATCGAGAACGAAGTCAATCCACATAAACAGTCGCAAAAAGTTGATGAAACTGGTGAAAATGCGGACTTAGCAACAAAGAGTAGCGTGAACGCAGATACGGGAGGGGGAGGAGATGGACGAGAAGGAGAGGAGAAAGGAGGGGGAGATGGGGAAAGTGAAGAAGGAGGAGGAGGAGAGAAAGGAGGGGAGGACGGGGCAAGTGGAGTGGCAGGAGGAGGAGGAGGAGCAGGAGGAGGAGCAGGAGGAGCAGGAGGAGCAGGAGGAGATGCCACATCAACAGAGAAATCACTGCCCTCGGGAGATGTTATTGATAAGTTGCTTGGACCTGCAGTATGGAGTGATGAAGACAAGGGGCTGGGACCGTCACCGTTATCCTTAGGACTTGAAAGCATCATCAAAGAGGCTGCTATTCCAGAAGAAAAAAGTAAGTTTTGTTATCTTCTAGATTTTTGTATTCCAAATTGCTCTTTTCTAGAGATATTCATATATTTTGACAAATAAAAACTAGATTCCTTCAAGTTGTCAACTCTTTAAGAAATAATGAGATTAAAAATACAGATTCCCATTGTTACAAAACAAAGATACCAAACTTATTTATTATTTCATATTTACATTTACTTTTCAAGTGTTTCCCTTCTATTCAATTCAGTTCTTTTGCTTTTACTTATAGTGTGTTAAATTTTCAAAGTATTTTGTTTCACTTTCAATTGATTCTTTCTTCAAAATAATGATACTACCTTTTAGAAATCAAACATTTATATTTTACATACAATTATTAGAGTTTCATGAGTATGTCTCTATTTTTCGTGTTCTAAATTTTGTAAGGTCCTGACAGTGATGATGGAGAGTTGGATTTAACAGGCATAGATGAAAAGGAGATGGAATTGGTAAGTATATCGTCCCTGTTTTCACGAAGTGACGGTAGTGAAAAAAAATTGCATTCACTTTGCGTTACGATTTTCCTCACTACCGTCACTTCGTGAAAACAAGGACGATATGTGTAATTTTGTTCTATTATTGACTTATTTGACCCTGTATTGACTTGTTAAAAAAAAAAAAATTATAGGCCATCCTCACAAGCATATAACCTTTCATCTGGTTGTTACCATATTTGATATGTATCATGTATTAATATTTTTATGTTTTATAGTTATGGTTAAATAAAAAAGCTTGAATCTTGTATATCATTTACTGTGGTAAATTTCTTGCTAAGTAAGCCTGAGTATACTCCCATTATTTGAGCAATGGACAAAGTGAAACTTGTTCTAATTGGTGAAAATAAACGCATAATTTGGTATGAATTACAGTCATTATGCTTTCAAGAGGTATGTATAAGCTCTTAGGTTAATGCCAAATGGGTTTTCCAGGATCTCTCATTGTTTTTTTTTTATGACATAGCTTAAACAAAATAGCTGCAGATGTACTCTGACTGTACTTTACTCAAAATAGTTACATTTTCTGATAAATTATAGCAATTTAAAATATATATAATCAATACATCATGTCTTCGATAAAATAAGCTGTTAATTCTACTTGTCTCAAAGTACTTAATTACTATCTACGACACAATCATAACAGAAAAGACTACATATGGGACTTCCTTCAGTACAGTCAGCCTCATTTACGCAATATCCTCTACCATTACGTCAATAATATAAAGATAGATTTATTATACTATCGCTTAAATGTAATAATGATATCAATTTCTTAATTTAGTAATGATTTTCCTTTATATTTTGTACCTAACAGTTTATTTTGAGTGAAAAAGAAGTGATGATAAAAACCACTCTGTGGATGAAGGAGAATGGAGAATACATGAAGCTTATGGAAGGTAAGTTTGGGATTCTCTACCGTAAGTATCTTTGACACGAGACAGAACAAAATTGTATTAAGCCTCATTCAGATATGACACTACATGGCAGCATTTTTGGGGGTGTATTTTGGTGCTTTTCATTTCTGTGTCATATAGCACAGAGCTTAGTAAATATGCATAGGATCTTTGTTGCATGCATTTACACATATTTTTTTTTTAACACAGCAGTTGACTGCTTCATATTACTGAACATGCCTTCACAAAATGCCAGGGAAATCTTCATACAAAATTTGTAGAATTTAATAATTTCCTAGATTTTTCCTTTGAAAAGGTTTTTTTTTTTTTTGATGGTTTAGAAGTTTCATATTTCTTTGTACATGTCTGGGCAGATTACTGAATGTTGAGATGTACTGAATGTATATATCAAATGTAAAATTGCTTTAATAAAGCCCATGTGGAGAATTAATGAAGTTATGTAGGCAGTTACCGTACTGCTTATTCTTCTTTTAATATCTTTTTTAAAAGGTTATTTCTAACTGTCATTGGTGTAAGTGGGAAGAGGCAGTAGGGCTAAGGTAGTCAAGAATGATAATAAATTGCCCTTCACAGTTCAGAGATATAAGATGGAGACATGAAAGTTATAGCAAACAGTTTTGTTAGAGAGGCTAGTCAACTTATCTTTCCTTTACATCTGTTATATCTGATTTTTCTTTGATTTAATCGTTTTTAGAAAAGGAGCTGAGGGTACGAAAAGAAAGAGAACTGCTTGGATTGAAACCTGACCAACCAAAGAAGGTGAGTTTTATCATGTCTTTTTTAATCAAATTAATTAATGAAAGATGGAGTTCCATGGAAAAAGTTGAGGTGTAAAACTAAGGCATATGTGATTCATTAGTACCGGTATACACATTTCTCTTCAGAAAAAAACTTCTCTTAAATCTTGATATACTTTATTTCATAACAGAAGCGGAAAAATAATAAGAAGCCCCAAATCCAGGCCAACACTGCCGGCGAGGCCATCGAGAAACTCCTCGTAGAGAAGAAGATATCCAGCAAGATCAATTATGATGTTTTACGAGATCTCACCCAGCCCAGCCCATCCCACAAACCCAGCCAACCCTCGCAACCAGCGGAGACCCCTCCCCCTGGCAACCTCAGTACCCCATTCAGGGTGGGGGGTGTAAGCCAGGGTGCCCAGTTGATGAGGGCAGGGAGTCTGGGTGGAGTGAAGCGACTCAGGCAGGGCATAACTCCTACAAGACCGACTGTCAGAGAGGTTCTTAAAACTATGTTAATTCTCAGTCTAAAAGCAAACATATATCTCTCTTTCTTTCTCTTACACATAGAGAAATTTCCATTACAAATGTTGATTAACATTTTAAGAAAAAAAATCAAAATGGTTAAACTTGTGTATAAATCTGTCTTTGATGATGTAAGAAAGCTCATATTACAAAGTTATAAGCAAAACATATACCTTTGAGTGAACTGAAAATTGAAATTAGATGTTACATGTACTGTTCAATGACTGTCTTTATAATATGATAAAATAATAATAATAATATGATATTCTGCTTTTATATAGCGCTTAATGCAAATGTCTCTAAGCGCATCTGCATCTAAATCTTTCATTCAGGGACCTGCTCAGAAGACAGCAAAATTGGAAACCAAAGAGGAGAAAAACCCCAACCCCTTCACTATGCCGCAGCCTAAAGCCACCGATGACATAGTGGTAGAGTCCGGTCCTGTACAGTACGATGCAGAGGATGGACCCCACCATGAGGATGAAGGGGAGGATGAGTATTATGATGAGGAGGATGATCATCTTCAGAGTGCTGCTCAGTTGATGGGACATAGAGGTAGGTTGAAAGAATTTGGGAAGTCTCTGATTTTTACAAAGAAAAACTTAATAAAAAGTGTTAATTGGGCCAATTTACTATTAAATGCTGTCAATGTGCTTCTTCCTTGAATGCCTATAATGTTTTGTTTTTTTAATTTGAAGTGATTTGCTGCTGTTGTTTCAGCTGTAACTATTTGTTCACATAAAATCAGGAAATCATTTTGGTAAAGTAAAAGTGAAGAGAAGGTTCTTGTATAGTGCAAAAATGAAAATGAAGACCCTGATTTAGTGTTAATGAACATTGGTACAAAAGGCAGCCAATGTCAACATTGCATCCTCATATTAATTTAACATCGATTTCCTTTTTTTTTTCCTCTCCCATACAATACCTGCAGGTGATGATGATTATCAGGATAACTATGAAATGGACGACTTGGAGTAGGAACCCGAGAGAAACCTACAAATTCTCTACATACCTCTGATATCTTGACACATTTCCAATGTTAGATGAGAAAGAAATTATTGACTTTGTCAAGTCAGGAATAAAAATCAACATAAACACCTTGCATTGTCTGTGATTTGATGTATTCTTAGAGAATCAATATTGAATGACTATTCATAATGGAAAAATGTTATCATATATGTATTGATCTTGAAATAGCATCACATGTGCTACAATAAAATGTCCTGAATAAATGTCATTGCCACTCTGGTTTAGAGACCCCATTGTAAGGATGAGCGATGTTGCCAATTTGGGGATGCTGTTGCTTATAGTTGCTTAATAGTAATGCTTGCCACATTAGCAATTGGTACACTGTAGACTGGTAATGAATACTCATCTTATTCCACTGACAATAAAAGGATATTTGTCCACCCCTTCCTGATATGTGTTTTTATGAAAAATAGATGTTCTAAACATTGCACACATACAATGTTGTTAAAAATATTGTTTTACCATTATTGAAACCAATGGGTAAGAATAATTCATATATTTTAATTGTCTTCTATGCACAGTATCATCATTTGGCAAGTGCCCAAAGACAGTATATATATATATATTGATAACATAAAAATAAAATAAAACGTTGATATACATGCTTCACCAAATATTAGGGCTATATTTCTGTTATCATGAAATGAAAACTATTTGAATGAAACAAACAATACCTCAAGATTTTGATAATGTAAGAATTTCATTTTTTAATGTTCATCACTTTGCCTCCAGCAAATTAACTCTCCAGAATGAAATAGACACACAAATACAAAATATATACATTTAATTTTTTCTTGTACACATAAAAAATTGAACTGAATGTAGTACAAAGACTTGTTTTTCATAGAAGATATGAATCAAATTGGCAACAAACGCATTCAAATAATCACCTCTACAGACTGGAATTGAATTGAATTGAATAACTAGATCAATTATCTTTAAGCAATTTTAACCAAGATGAATCCTTGCATTAACATCTTTCAATGCACAATGTACAAGTTCTGTTCAGGCAGAACAATTATAAAGAGATATTTACCATGTAACATCGGTATAAATTGTCTGCCAAGAGCCAGAAAGGCATTATCTCATATACTTAAACTCAGAATCAATGTTTTTGCTCTCACCAGACAATACATAAATGTTTGTCATTTTCATTTTCTGATGTCCTATAATTTTCTGAGGCAGTTGATAATATATTATGAAAGATTATTTGATTTAAATTCCTGCAGAAAAAAAGAAGACTTTATTGCCATTTTGGCTATTATTTATCAATAAAAAGAAGCATTGGCTTCTCCTAGTACTCACTGATTGTCTAGAATATTTATTTGATGTTGTCAGAAAGCATGTAAAAACTAAAGAAAATGAGGACAATTCAGATGGTAGAGTGATTTTTGTTTTCATTATTATTAGTAACGTGCTTGGGAGATGATGTAAAACATGTTTAATATAAAATGAACAGTACAGAGAGACATGTTTAAATTTTTAATTTCAATTTGGCAATTGTTTTCTTTCTTTACCAGATAATGTAATGTTGAAGTGATAGCATATAAAAATAATACAAATAAAACGGTGCTTAAAAAGCGCTTTCAACCAAAGTCTCTAAGTGCTAGCTATGAAATTAAGAATCTTACCAAATGGGAGTTCTATCAACAAATAAAATTGTTACTTTGAATATAAATGAGGACATTCCATATATTCTGAAATATTTAATTTGAAAGAAATACATGAGCAAATAATTCAACTCTGTGATGAAGTTCCTCATTTAATTATAAATGCTGGAGATAAAACATAGTCGTACCATTTATGCATCATATACAACTATGAATTTTCATAATCTCACCGTTGGCCCATTCATTCATATTTGTGATGCAGGGTATTTATCTTCACCTAATACTTTGTACATATGTATATTATGTAAAAAGAAATATTTGTGGAGTTACGTTTGAAAATGCAAAATAAAAACGAAAAAGTGTAAATGAACATTGTGTACTTGTGATCATTGTACATGTATAGCGATTCACATATTCATAATGCAGGATAAAACTTGTGAAATCAGTCATTATCTTCACCTCATGTTTTGTACATATGTATATTATGTAAATCAGATATTTTGTTAGTCCAAAAATTTTGCTATTTCTTATGATAGCTTCAACTAAAAGCATTAAAATAGTAACCAGTATTTACTACTATCGGTAAATCAAATGCAATGAGGTTTTCATGAAGTTGTTCCTATGCCTGTGAACAGATCTTATGTAGTTCTGTGCCACAATAGAACATCTTGATTTTGGCTTAGTACTAGAATAAGAGCTATACGTTTGTTTTTGGTACCTCAGGCAGCAAAGCATTTCTGAGTAAGCAATTTGCATTTAAATGAAAATTGATGAATACATTTAAATTTTAGTTTATAGCAAAGTGGTCTAGGGTGAATTTTTTTCACTAGGGTGGAAGAGCGACTTCTCCTTATCGCATGCATACAGCCAATTAGTCTCGATACTGGTATTGGGTACAAAGCTGATCGGACACCAACTCACAGCCTACATGCAATGTCTTCATGCATGACAGCTTCACCAATATTCTTGTAAATTACTGCTGTCCTTAGTTTGAAATTAATTCCTTGGAAGCCTGACCTTTACTCTTTGACCTTCTATGGCTTTAACCTCTCTGCAGTACTGCCATTATTACAATTTTACAAATTACAAATATTTTGGGACTGATGCTTTTTGTTTCAGCTGCTTATTGAAGTAATCAGAGCAGAAAGATACTTAAATGGGTCCCCCCCCCCCGTCTCTCTCTCTCTCTCCTCCTCTCCTCTCTCTCTCTCTCTCTCTCGCTCGCTTCCTCCCTCCCTTCCACCCAACCTTCCCATTACTCTTGGGAAAGGTATGCAATGACAATTTTTTAAAAATAATCATTACAGTAGGATTTGCATAGGTAATAGGTTCCAATATGATTTAAAAACCTCTTGATAATTAAGATTTAATTCATCTCTTAACCAATATAATTCAAGTATTGGTAAATTATACATGGATAAACATTTGCTGTATCAGCATTGATGTTTATATTGCCTCCAGGTTTTGGTTTCTTACCACTCCACTTTTGAATGGAAAATAAACCAACTTTTTGTACTCCTTTCTAAAAAAGATTTTCTTCTCTCACCCTCTCTCTCTCTCCTTCATCTGGCCATAAGCCAATTTATTTTCAATAAACTGAATTTCATGCATTCTTCTGCAAAATGTACACCCTATTTCTCTCAGGCATGTACAGCACGTGCATTTTGGTGATATCAACTGCATTGCACACATATATAATCTCTATTCAGTTTTCCATCCCTTGCATTACTTATACCGGTACCAGGGAATATGATATTAAATTATTTTACCAAGGAAAACCTCATCAGCATCAATGCTGTTCTTCCTGAGCGCCCTATTCATGACTTTATCAATTTCCCAGCTTGCTCTCCCTCTCTAAATCCTTTCATCTCATTACTTTCCTTTAGCCTTTCATCCCACTCATCTCTCTTACCGTTCCCCTCCTTATCTGTCGCGTTAAAGGCACACTGTCCTACTTGTAGCTACTTGCTCCCTCTATAAAGAAAACTTCCCCAAATCGGTGCCTGTTGGTCCCCCATGATCCTCTTTTTCTTATATTAAATGAGAGCTGAGTTAATGAGATAACCTGTCACAGTGACCTCGCTGGCTCGCTGGGTGGCCTAATCCCTTCTGGCTGAAGTAGTAAAGCCTGCCTTTAATATCATGAACTTTACATTGGCTAGACTCCATCTTGACAGAAATGATCAATTCCTATCACTTACCTTAAGAATGCATGTTTCATCATTCTTGATTCACGCATCCACATGATGGAAAAGTATTACCCTTCCTTTAACCTTTCATCCTTATCCATCACTAAAAGTACCGGTATGGAAATTAAAGTTGAACCTTTTCACTCTTCTCCTTATCTCTCTTCTCCTTATCTGTCGATTTAATCTCATCATCTTTACAATGGCTTGATTCCATCTGAACAGAAAGACTTCATTAAAATCACTTTCCTTAAGGATGCTTGTATCAATCATTGCTTGCCCCGAGGCAAGATGAGAAGACTTACAATCGTTGCCTCTCTCTAGCCTGTCGTCTGTTTTCTATTGCTAAAAGTACTGACAATGAAGATAAACCTTATCTTTCCTCTCCTTATCTGTCGATTCAATCTCTTTATCTTTTGATTGGCTTGAAACCATTGTGACAGAAATAATCAATTCATATTCATTCCCTCGAGGATGCTTGTATCACCAAGCGTCCCTTGACAAGACGACAAGTCTTTCTTTCTTCCTCTTTCCTTCTGTTATTCCTCCCTCTGTCTCCTCTTCTATAACACGACTCTCTGCTTCATGATGTGATCTAACACCATCTCCTTGGAGAGCTTGCTGGGGTCCTGCCTCATCTCTTGCTGGACGTGAACTTTGACCCCTTCCTCCCAGGCCCACAGCAACCGATGGATCCGACATGCTCTGAAAATAATATAATAATGGGTATTCCAAATAGTATATATTGATCTTGAAATGTGACTCCTTTTGTCCAGGCCCAAAGAAACGGATGAATTTGATATGGTCTTAAAGCCTCACTGCACTACTTATAGCTACTTGTGCCCTCTATATAGCAAAACAATGCCTAATCGGTGCATGTTGGTCCCCCATGATCCCCTTTTTCTTACAGGTATGTTAATTGAGAGCTGATTTAATGAGATAACCATCTGTCAGTGACCTTGCAGGGAGGTCTAATCCTCTGGCCAAACTAGTGTAGACAGGCTTTAAATAAACTAGCTCTTTAGCTTTTCAATTCATGGTTTTCACAAGACTTTACTTATACTAATACTTTTTGAGCAGAAGAACGTGTGGTCAGTGAAAATAATATGATCTTGGCCATAACATTAAAAAATTTTACGGTGTGAACATTACAAAAAAGGACATGACAATTACAATCTTATGAAAAAACTGCCACATGGTGGTGATAATAATGGAACCAAAGAATAAAGTAGATTTCAGATTTTACAATAACAAATTACGAGATGGAGCAATAAGAACTCACTTGAAAGAGGCGATGCTATCTGGGGGATACTCAAACACCGAGTTGCGATTGCTCATGTTGAAGAAATACAACCTCTTCTGAGTCCTACTCCATTGCACTGTCCATGGATCTGCATATGATAAACATTGTAATTACCATTATGTAACAAATACTATCTGTATCGATGAAAGTAAAGGTAACATGATTGTAAAGCCAAGTGTAGTTTATATACACTACTGTATTAGAAAGCATGTTCAGATTATGTAGTATGTCTTGGTGATGTTTGGACATATGAAGAAGTAATGCACAAGGCCACCAAAATTGTTTTATTTCTTAACAATAATAAAAATAATAATAGCCTAATAGTCCACTCCAAATTTTATTGAACCGAAACGGACATTCTTTTTGCCGAATTGATCGTGAGCCCGGCAGCCACTGAGCAGCGCCAGATCGACGTTGCCCTATCCCTTATTGTTGAACGCCAAACAAGGTAGCAACAACTCCCATCTTTTAACGTCTTTTGGTATGACGCAACCGGGGTTCGAACCCACGACCTCCCGGTTGTGAGGCGGACGCTCT
>BEXV01000375.1:160546-188849 GCA_003118195.1 Hemicentrotus pulcherrimus
GGGTCTGTATATACCCTCACCGCCCCCTAGCTTTTACCCTTCCACCACTTCTCCTTCCTCTCTTTTTCTCTTTCTCTCTCATTCGCTGTCTAATACTTTTGTCGAATCCTCACGATCTTTCCTAGTTGTAATTCTCTGTCGAATTTTACAATTCTATACCTTTCTTGTCCTCGGGCTTTCTTCATATCTCGCATTCTATTTTCTTTCCTTCTTTAAAATCCTTTTCTCGATGAAAGAGTAGGGCCCACATATTAGTCAACAAATGCACCTGTGTATTGTATATATTTTTGTTTAAAGACCACGATGGAGCAATCATACATAATTTGTTTTCACTTGATACTTCATTAGCAGAAAAGCACTGGAATTGAAGAAGAAAAATGTCGAGAAAGATGACGGATTAAAAAAAAGACAAATCAGTCGCATTTGACGATGATGACGATGATGATGATGATGATAATCATGGTGATGGTGGTGGTGGTGATGGCGGCGGCGGCGGTGGTTGTGGTGTTAACAAGAATCCTTGCACGATTCCTGAAAGTGAACTTCGTTCAAACGACCTACTTTTTTTCGGTGGGGAGGGGGTTGGCTGTTGGGTTGCCTGACCGATGCCAATGGATAAAGTCAAGCAAACAAAAATGTCACTAGATTAAAATAATGAGAGACAGTACATTAATCTTAACTCTACCAATATCGAATCGTTAATGCATTCGGTTTCAAATGACTAAAACTGCCTGCTTATTTCTCTTTCCCATCGTGAGAGGGTTGTTAAATGTCGTTCTGAAACATAGATTGATATAATATATCAAAGTTTTGTTGCCTCAAAAGCCCTAACTTCATTAGTGATAATGAAGTTAGGGCCTTTGAGGCAACAAAACTTTAACAAGTTTGCCAAAAATGTTGCCTGCTTATCCCGCTTTTCACATTGACTGGCTTATTTATTTTGCATTTAAAAATCGTGGGCCATGGAGTTTCATGTCGTCTGAGAAACTTTTTAATATGACCTTTATACAGTAGAGCAATCATAATTTAGTTCTCGTACTCAACCCATGGTTTTATAAAGTGACAGTAAGGGTAATTACAACTATACGATTCAATTTACTTTAATGAATTAAAATTATGTTCAAAATAATAGAAACTACCGGTTATTGCCTCCTCTTTAAGACACCAGACTTTCTGTCTGCCTCTTATTTTCTACATTAAACGACTCAAACAACGCCACAAATGCAAATAAATACGAAGGCAGAGAACATATCCATCAAGACAGTGCCTAATTCCAGCATTTAACCACCATGTTTCCAAGTCTGAAAGTAATCTTCAAAGCTGCCACTTCGAATCAATGACATTTTCGTCAGCTCATCCGTCTGGCATTTGGCGGGAAAATATTAAATACTCGAGGGCGACTGTCGACTGCGCGGGCCGGTGTCACCGGTAATGTTTGGGAAAGGCTGGCAAGGATCAGCTTTAACAACTGTTGCGGTTGTTTTACGCCATGTGATGGATATGCGATAGAAAATCTATCATTTCAGGACTGTCTAGAATGCACATTTTCTCACCTTTTATTGCTGATTCTTCAGTCAGATGAACTCAGTCAATCCTCCCACGCACAGAATTATATCCCACATATTTCTCTCTCTCTCTCTCTCTCTCTCTCTCTCACTGTTTTCTTTCCTTAACTTTCTCTCTGATACATCTGTTTCAGGCATCCCTTTTTAAAGATAAATTTCTAAAAACTTGATGTCTCTCTAACGTTGTATTTACTTATAGGTATGTATTTTCCCTTTTCTCTCTATCTATCGGTACCATACGTCTGTTTTGTTTGTTTTCATATTTATCATTTTTCGTAATGTCATTCCATGTTTCTATTTGAAATCTTTACGCAGGTATACCTCTGTTATCCTTTTTTACTAATTTTGTATGTTTGTTTTCTTTTCGAACACTTGGACATAGGTATAAATAAATGAGTGTCTGTATCGCATATCCTTCTCCAACACACCCACACACACACCCACTCACCAACACGACACGCGTGAACTCTCTTTCCCTTTCTTTCTCTAAGTTGTCCTTCCCACTTACACTTTTCACGCCTCCCCTTCTCTTCATCTCATATAAACTTTGAAAAGTTATTATCATAATGGCGTCTGATATGAATGTGTGAGTGCGTGTGAGCACGCGCGTGTGTGAGAGTGTGCGTTTGTGTGTGTGCGTGAGAGAGAGAGACAAGGACAGAGAGAGAGGGGGGACAGGGTAAAGAGAAAATGATAGAGGGTAGGGAAGTGCGTGCGTGTGTGTGTGTGCGTGTGTGCGTGTGTGTGTGTGTGTGTGTAAGGGAGAGAGAGAGAGAGAGAGAGAGAGAGAGAAGAGAGAGGTGGCAGATTTATTTACGTAGGGGAGGGGGATATCTGAAGATAAAGGGAGGAGATGCATGTAGTGATATAGAAAGTATATGATATATATAGAGAGAGAGAGAGAGAGAGAGAGAGAGAGGGGAGGGAGAGAGGCGGAGACAGAGGGAGAGACAGAGAGACAGATAGACAGAGGCATGGAAGGCAAGGAAAATGAAAATGAATTCGTTCTTTAGTCTCGCGGATTAGCTTCATTAAGCATCCCGAATTTATCCTAGCTTTGCTTCTGGTCGCTGAATATAAATTGCAGATAATGCCCTCAAAACCTTGACTGAAATCCTCGTATAATGTCATCAAATGCCAATGACGCAGTCCAACTCCCCCCAATTGGAAATAATCGTATATAGTTAATCCGGTAACGCTACTTTTGTTCCAGTCGGAAATAACATATTTCATTAATCCATTAACTATTTCCCATTGCCATTTTGTTTGTTATTTCATTCCAGATGATTTTTGTGTAATGGAAAAATTTAATTTGTTAGCAAAGGGGTATGATAAATTGACGCACGAAAAGACGGATTTTGGTTGAGTAGTATTTTCAACTGCAACTATCATCAGTTAATAGAATTAGTTTTGAATCGAATACATTTCTATGCTGGTGTAATTGATAAACATTTTGCTCTCCAAGCGCATACACCGTTAATTTGTTGTGTAGAGCTATGTAAAGTTATTCAAAAGTTGTGCACCACATGACCTAAGCATGGTACATACAATACACATCCTTGTTCAGATCACACACAACTCTACACTAGTCAACAACAAACAAAATCATACGTAAAACAAATAAGTGTTGACGTTTCTATTGAATGATTCGACCATGGACTTCGACTGAGGAGCAAGAACGAATGTTTAGTAGGAGACTATTCCAAATAGTGGGACCAGAAAAAGTTATATTTTGTGGACCCTTCTTCGAACTGATCCGGTGATTTGCAGAAGAAGATGATCTGACCTTGAGCGTAGTGAATATCTTGATTGCTGGATGGGACAAAGCAGACTAGAAAGATAGGGTGGGATAATAATTATACACGGATTTATAAACAAATTGAGCAACTTTTTTCATTATTCTCTTAGGAACAAGTAACTAGAGTAGTTGTTTAAACAAAGGAAACACATGATCATATTTTCTTGCATTTGAGACAATACGAGTTGCAAAATAAATATTCTTGATTCCTTTAAGTCTATCGATAGCCGGAACTTTAACATTATTCAAGATATAATTGGCATTATCAAGACGGCTTATAACAAGAGAGCGAATACCATAAAGACATGCCTCATCAGTAAACATCATTCTGATCCTCGATATGCTATACAAATTAAAAGTGAATGACTTAAAACGTGAGGTAACCTGTTGAGACAAGGGTGTCAAGTTCAGAGGGCTCAACCAAAGCATCACCAAGTAACAAATAAACATGATCCGGTAAATAATGTCTTAGTCTATATAGGAGAAACAATCAAAAGATTTTATTTTTTTTGTTCATTCATGAGTAATTTGGTCCTTATCAACCATTCATTAACTTCACCAAAACATTTATATATTAATAATATTGCGTTTTGAAACTACTTGAGGATTAAGGGTTAAATAAATAATACAACTGAACATCATCAGCATATACATGCAATTTAACCATTTTTCCTCAAGATGTCACCAAGTGATCTCAAGTACAAGGTAAACAACAGAGGTCTCAATACGGAACCTTGAGGAACACCACATTTCAAACTAAATTTATTAGACAGTTGATAACAAATGGATACTGCAAATGATCGACCCTCTAAGTATGATTGAAACCAGTCAAGTACTGATATGATATGATTCAATTTGATTTGATTTGATTTGTAAAAACTCAAATAGGCCTATATATAGCATGAAAGGTACAAAAGACAAGGGAAACATAACAGACCACAAGAATATAAAGAATTAACTTGATGGCCAATGGAAACTCAATAAGCTATTTATATTATGGTCCTATAATAAATAATTAATAATATTTTTGATAGCGCCGTCCCTTTTGATGGGAAAAGTGATATTTACTTGATTGTATATATTTATGTATAATTTCTATTTCATAACTTTAAACCATGTAAAATGCATCCCCTTTTTCTTTCCTTTATTTTGTAGTTTCTTTTGTAGTTACAAATTAGTTAATTGAATTACTCATTATTCCAAAGTTTCACTTGAGGTGTTCACACTGGTACAAACATTGCTTTTTAATGGACCCCTCTGTTTCCAACATGCATGCCTTATATAATGTTATAAATGCTTATAATTGATTTGTAATGTTTTGTTGGAAACATGAATAAATTTGAAATCTTAAATCACATTATTGAATGTTGAATAGTATATCTGATTCCTTGTCAAAATTGCTGTTCTATTGGAAATGAAAAATTAAACTGAACTGAAACTGAAATTGTGATAGTTGATATCGATTCACTGCCTCTTTGACCTTATGCAAGGCAATACCACGTGATCAGTATAAGGTGAATGATATCATTAACCTTGCGATCATAATGTGATCAAACGTCAAACCACTGGCAGCCAACTGCCACAGAGTAACAAACACCATCAACGCTGGAGGAAACCCGCTGAGAATCAACTATGTTTGTTACTAACATTATAGACGCCATGAGTAATGGGTTCGGCAGATGCCAGGCACATCAAAAGATCGTCCCCTTTGATTAGCCTATATGGCCATCGCTGGGTGATCATTTACTTTACTTCGCTAATTATCATTAATAATGGATGGTGATGCACACCAGACTGAAGGGCATTGGGGTATCTTTCCTTGACATCTAGGGCAATGAGAAAAGAAGATGGTGGTAAACTGGAGTTAAATATAAATAAAAGAAAAAGTTGGGTTAGCTTGAGCTATTTAATAAAAAAAGTATTTTAAGTAATTAATTTATCGTAGCATATACCTATGCTTGATAGAAGAGAGTCGTACAAATGCATCCATTGGTAGTACAACAGAAGTAATTGTTTAATGGACCAATCAACTAAACAGAAATTGCACGATAAAGAATACCATGCTACCTTGCATTATTTAGAAGGCATTTTTATTGTGTTTTGTGAGGAAGGGGGAGGAGGTATCCGTTATGTGTTTTGGTTGTTGCTGATTTACTGTTCATGTCTGTCAACCAGTCAATCAATCAATCAATCAATCGATCAATCAATCAATCGATCAGTCAGTCGTTCAGTCAATAATAAATTAATAATGTATAAATCACCATGATCTATCAAGCAATCAACCAGTCAATCAATCATTCATATCGAGTTTAAGCCCTTTGGTACACCAATTAACAAATCATAACATATCACATCAATCATGCAAAAAAATATTCAATAAACTAACTAAATAATTAATACTGCCAATAACTCAACAATCATTGAGTTTTACTAAATGTTAGCCGTATAATTGACAGGGTAAGTTAAAGGGTTCTCGTGATAGTAATCATCATTATTGTCAACATTATTATCAGTCCTCTTCTTCTTCATCTTTTTCCTTCCTCTTCTTCCTCTTGTGCTTCTTCTTGTTATTATCATTATTTTATTATTATTAACATTATAACTATTTTGTTGTTGTTCTTATTTGTTATTATTATCTTCTTTTTTGTATTACTGATATGGAGAGACTGGCTAATATCAAATTACGAACAACATTCTATAGCCTAAAAATGGTTTGTAATGTGAAGAAACTATGGATTTGCACAGAAAAGGAAATCGAGGAAGTATCAATGTAGTTTTACTGGGCAACCATAACTCCTTTGCCACACTGCAGGAAGTCTCGTAAGCAGGAATGTCCGTCAATCAGATTACCATTTTTCTTGCTCATCATAACCTGATGATAACGGAGTGCAAACACGCTGCTGGGTGCATCTGAATAAAGACCTCATACAGCCATGTCCCCACGGCCACTCAATATTATTGGCGCTTCCACAACGACACATCTTTAGAACTTGGAGTCGACCCCCGGCGGTGGATTGTTATTACGAGCCTTCATCCACGCTTGATATATACCATGGAATGAAATGCAAGGTTATTGATTTAATTTAAGTGATATATGTATATTTGCATGGGTATATATTTCATTCTTGACTTTGCTAGCGATAATAAATGTCAGGGTTTTACAAGAAAACAGGTTTACTTTACATATTACATCCAAATTAAGACACATATATTGAGTTTTTCTGTTGCCGTTTTGACTTTGATCGGTCTCGAATGTATTCCTTTAGACAGAGAGATAAAAATTCAAAAATTACGAACAAGTGCAACAAACATCCAAGGATTTTCATGCAAACAAATTTGACTATATATATATATATATATATATATATATATACAATGTGTACTTGTATGCGTTAATGTCGACCACCTGATGCATTTCGCATTAAGGGGTACCCTTACTCATATCCCCCTCATCTGTTCTTTTGTTTGACTGTGTTTTCTCTGCACGAAGCAAACAAGATTTTCGATCAACAAGTATGTTCGAGCGTGTCTTGTTTGTTTGTAGGGATGGATATGTTTTAAATAAAACTATGGCTAGAATATTTAACAAAGGATGCACCTATAAGATTAGCTAATATGATTGATTGCATGTAAGTCTTATAATGTAATTAATTTAATTTGATAATGTATTTTATATATGATTTGTTTATTATGTTAAACAATGTAGGTTGTAAAGTAAATCTGAAAAAAAAAACATGAAGAGAAATGGATTCAAAATGAAAAAGGTGACGGATTAGATTCGACTCGTGGTCATGCGTCGTGCTAGTGTAAACTTGATTTAACCGAACCTACTTCTTTGACCTTGAGACTGCCTAGGAACGTCCAATTGCACCGCCATGGTTGAATAGTCACCCTCTGCTTGCTGCAGATATATGCCGATATATCGGCTAATATGTTTATCGTAGCGAGATCACCACTGTATTGTGATTAAGTATGTGTCATTCTTTTATCATGGAAATATGCGTCAATATTATAATAAGGTTTGACAGAAGATACGTGGTGGCTGCACTTTCATTCGTTGCTTTTTATTACTTTGTGGTTTTGATGTGGATATATAGACTATTTCGAGGTGGGTTGATGGATAATTCCATTCTTTTTATAGAAATGCATAAATGAATATACAATGATGACTTTTGTGTTTTAGGTGTATGGTAGAATGAAAAGAGACAGTGAGAGGAGAATCGATACAAATTTCATGTTATAGTGTCTGCTTGCCTCTCATTGTCTTTATGCCCTATAAATATTTGAACAATAATTTACTTATATTAAGAAAGACGATGATAATGATGATGATTATGATGGTGACGATTATGAAGATGATGATGATGATGATGATGATGTTGATGGTGACGATGGATTTATGATGATAATGATGATGATGGTGAGGATGATGACGGTGATGGAGATTATAATAAAGACTATGATAATGATGATGATGAAGATGACGATGATGATTGTAATGACGATGATATAGATTATTACGATTATAGCGTATAGTCGCAGTGGTAATTAATACATACATACATACATATTAATATTTATATAGCGCCTTTACATGAGCATGCTCAAGGCGCTTTACATTTTAAAAATAAAAAACAGAAGAAAAAACAAAACAGAATAATTATATACTCTCCAAGTGCATTACACTCTAACAAATAACAATTACAAAGAAAACAAATGACTTTTTAAATTTCTCTTAAATGATGCGACTGAGGTGCAGGAACGAAGGCTTAAAGGGAGACTATTCCAAATAGTGGGACCAGAAAAAATTATATTTGTTGACCCTTCTTCGAATTGATACGGGGAATTTGCAGAAGAATACTGATAATAATAATAATGATACTAATTATAATGATAAAAATAATAATATTAATAATAACAATAACAATAATAATACTAATGACAATGGGGAGCTAACAACCATCTATAGTAGATGTTAAAACACTTGCAGCAAATATTTTTATAACACCAATTTTTATTTATGGGAATTTAAATGTAATGATTGAATACCACTGTTTGAAAACGCGTTTAAATTAATTGCATGAGCACTTATAGTGAAAGAGCCTTCATAATTATGGTTATTGGTTTTATGGAAATCATATTTTATTTATACAAACACGTCGAGTTCATTATAGCGAAAAGGGAGAAGATGCGTAGAAAGTGGCGATCTGAAAGCTAGAGATTAAAAAAGAGAGATATAGAAAGAGAGAAAGAGAGTGAGATAGAGGGGGAGAGTGAGAGAGAGAGAGGGAGAGAGAGAGGGGGAGAGAGAGAGAGAGAGAGAGCAAAGGGATGAAAATACGACGCCAAAATCCAACCAAAAGTTCAACTGCGCTCCTATCAGAGACCGTAAAACTTTGAAGAAGCTTTCGTCTCTCGGCTTTCAACATCAGACTTGTTATTACCTGTAAAATCCTCTCAGTTCATTGATAACAAAAAAATCATCCTTCACTTGTGGTGAATGACAATCCTAAACCGTCAGACAGTTCAATCGTTGAGTTGATTTGCATTTTCCATTTTCTCTCCATGAATCCAATCGTTTATTCCTTCTTCAGGTCCCTATTCGGTATCTATTTTGGTTTCCTTTTACTTTCAACGCAATTTTATGTCTCGACTGATGCATAGATTACTTGTCTGCTGTAGACGGATGTATTTAGTTGTCCATTATCCTGTTGACATTTGCACCCCGCACTATTGTTTGAAAGTGTGCAGTCGTTGAAAGAGTGATTGATCGTTAGGCCTGCGGCTTAAGATGCCATCCAGACGCGCTTATAAACCACGTGACAAGATCTTCAATAGCATCTCGAACCATCATCATGTTACTTTCTATTTCATCCACCACATTAGGTATTTAAGAAACCTTTACAGAAACCTTTTAGTTCATTAAACGCATCACATTGGTCGTTCAGACCATTTTTCTAAACGTCAAGCAAAACGTGCGTTAGCCGCCTGCACACTAGGCGTTTTGTCTGGCGTAGCACTGCGTCAGCGACGTGCGCGGTCTTTGTGCGCGTAATATCGCAGAAAAGTTGATAGCAGAATCAACGGTGCAAAGACGACATTGAATTGCTGGTGTGTGCACTAAATTTGTCGTACTCGATTGACGCATCTACTTCTCGTCTGATATAGGCCATATTTTGTCGTTCAGACAAGACATTTAATCTGAACAAACCATTATCATTAGTAATTCATAAAGTCTGTCATTGATACAACATCCCTGTTACGCCGGTCAGACTGGATATCAAAACTTAGAAGAAAAAAAATATTTAGAAATCTCTCTGGTCTTTTTAGTATCCATCAGGAATCCGGATTCTTAGCGAAAATCTGTCAGGGGATATTTTTATTGAGATATTTTTGTAAACAAACATGATGTCGCCGCCGCAGTAGTAATAATATTTAGATATATGTTGTTCTTTCTCACCACTGCAAGGCGGCGGATCAGGAGTAGAAATTATGTAGAACATCAAACCGATATATTCGATATGTTATTAAATTTCTGGTTGACGTAATACGCCTTGAGCTTGTTTGTACACAATTTGACGGTAAACAAGTAGAACTACATCGCATAACATGAGGGGATGTAACATCGCTTTATCACTTCTTAAATCATGAGTTGAAATGTTGTCATCTAAGGTCCTAGATAATAATAACATCATATAACCGTTGATCTAGTTTCGTGGTGCCAGTTACTTAATTTAATTTATTGCGGTTTATATATGAACGCCCCCTTTCTACCCGGGCCACTAATCTTATTAATACGTCATACACATGTAGTAAATATCTGGATGGAATCTATATCCTCACAGGCACATGCATTACTACAGTGTGAAAGAATATTCCTCTCTGCAATTTGGAGCCGTCTTATTTTTATATTGATGTACTTATTGGTTAATCCGATATCAAATCTATACGCGAAGGCCGAAATCGGAGATGGAAATATTGGAAAAAAAAACGATGTGGTGAATCATTGTCAAACAAGAGACCTTAGAATATTAAAAAAATATAAAATTGTGTTAGATTCTCTCCTACATAATATATTGCCGATAAGATTCTTACAATCTTAAAATATATATCACCGCAATACACCCATAACCACACATACTTAAAAAATACAACAACACAAACACACACACGCACACTCTTCACGCGCACAACATATACGCAGTTTGTATATATTCGGTACATGATGTAATTGAGTGTGACAAAATATGACTTCGATTAATAACACACGTACTTGATGAGGTCTACTTATCGATCCATGCCTTTCCTCAACCTCGATTTATGTGACCCTAGAGAGAGAGAGAACAAATGTTCCTATGTCACAAATTTCTCGGCACAGATTAACGTTATTCCAGATTGTTCAAGGCTATCATCTTCTACAATCAGGTTTTTTTAAAAACGTAACAAAAAACAAAAAACGAACAGACAAACATCGTGATGTCTCAGTGGAAGTTGTTGAATTAATGTGTAATTTGACTACTTTATTTCCATGGTTACATAGCGATGGAAATAAAATCATCTCGAAATATAATTGGGCCTATTAGTCAGGAAGTGAAATTGAATATGTGTACCTTTTAAATGTTTTTCTTCTGTTTTGTTTTCAGGTGCATGCATCTTTGGTGGTTGAAGCTATACCGGCTCCACCCATTGAAGAATAATGCTCTATCAAACGAACACAATATGCACATACATACACACGCACGAACAAACTTTGGATGACTCTTCTCAATATTCTCCTTGACATTATTAATCTTTGACGATAGGATGCCTCTGACCTTCAAATCTGCTACGGTACTATATTGATTTAATTTGTTTGTTCCCTTTCCCCCTCCCTACCAAAGTTAATGATGAAGAGAGAGAGAGAGAGAGGGGGAGGGGAGAGAATGAGGAGGAAGGCATATTCAGTATTATAGCCGTTGGACAGGGAACGCTTTGATTTCTACCTGGAAAAAATGAACTTGTCTGTTTTGTTTAGTCTCGGATCGATGAAATGTCAGGGTCTCCCAACCATACCAGATACGCTGGTCGCACGCCAGATCGAAATGTGGTCGCACATTGCATCCCCTGTTTTTCATCCCAATTAAGACTCACCTGAAAATAGAACTCCCCCAAGGTCAGTAGCTCTTTGAAGAGCTCATCACAATGTCAAGTTTACCAACACATTGCTTGAAAATATGGAGTGCACTTTGCTCGAATTGCATTCAATAAGAACAAAATAAACATAGAACACATGTGGGTACATTGATGCTGAAACATTTCGTTGTTCTTTTATTACTGTATATTTTTAAACATAATTTATCCATATTGTGAAACTCCAGACGGCTGCGATGTAGACGTTCATTCTTAATGAGAACTGCTTGAACACTTTTTCTTATTGCCACTGCTACCTCACTACACAATACACTAAACAATCAATAGTTAACCTCATTCAATAAAGTCGAGAAATTGCCCAAATGATTTTATAATTTCTTTGAAGTCTACAACACTAATTGGAAATATTTACGCAAATTTAACATTTTACTTAAATCGCTGAAGTGTAGTACGATTCACTTAAACCAAATCGTATGCTACGATTGAATTTAGCAGAGTGCACTTAGTTTTTTAATCTGAAGTTATTACATGAAATGGTTACTTTTACACTTTTTCATATCATCAGTATTTACATATCATTAACATTTACACATTGTGCTTCAAGTAGACATCAAAGAATGAAGGTTTTATATATAACGGTACAGTAGTAGAACCCATAAAAATGCCAAATTCTATCCGTTAGCTTAAACTTTTACATGATGCACCTGGCATCCTCAAACTTACAATTTACAGCCCTCCGAACGACTATGT
This sequence comes from Hemicentrotus pulcherrimus, assembly GCA_003118195.1. Taxonomy (NCBI): domain Eukaryota; kingdom Metazoa; phylum Echinodermata; class Echinoidea; order Camarodonta; family Strongylocentrotidae; genus Hemicentrotus; species Hemicentrotus pulcherrimus. Next base: position 172,790 of record BEXV01000375.1, read on the forward strand.
GCGATTTGCACTTTGAAAGGTGCAGTGAGGCAAAATAAAACACTTCGCATTTGCACCCTTTATTTCAATGGTTCAAATTTAAAAGTTTTATATCATTGGTGAAACGGGTAAGACTAGTTAGACAATTAAAATATTAGTTTGATACTATAATAATGAATGAGAAGCTAAATTAAATAGTAAACAGCATACTTAACATCTTAAATTGAACTACTTCAGTTGCTGGTTAAGTCGTTAAACGAAGCATTCATGAGACATACATCCATTGCCTTATTCCATGAACGTAAGACATATTTATATACAGAATATATTTAGATAATAACAGATGCCGCTATCTTTTACAAGTCTGGCAGTAACTTGAGATGACATCTATCATGCCTATATAAAGGAAGAATATTCAGATATTGCGATATCAAATCATAGTACAAAATGACACGTGTTGCACCATCGTCAAAAGCATGATGACGAATAACCATCAGTTATTAAAAGACAGGTCTATTGTAAAGTTACCCTTACCGAATATATGATTTGTAAAATTCTGGACTTAATATTTTTCATAGGGTAACGTTTGAAAGTGATTTGCGTGAGTTTAGACCTGTCTGTTTGTTGAGCAATATTACTTTTTTCACTTTGAAAAGTTGAAGTATTTTTTTGCTGGTTTCAAATTGTGATTTTTTAATTTTTTATGACAAATATAGACGTTATAATTATTTCTGTACAATGTACAGAATGATTCAGATGGATAATCTCAATGCCACTACTATAAATTAAGATAATACAAAACATCACAATGCACTCAACAAAATGAGCAAAAATTGGTCACCGATAATTCGAGGAAATATTATTCACACGTAAGCACAAAAGGCATAATGACAAACATAGTGTTAACTTGGTCGATCGAATTGCAGCATAGATCTGGCCACAAATTCCTGTTCTAAATATACAAATATATATATATATAGATTAGAGTGATTATACACACATTGTGAATAGCAGCTGCTTCTCATAGGTTTTTAACATGAATTCAACATGTACTCTGTACTCACATACTACATAGCCTTTCAAAGACCTCTTTGACAGAAACAATGCTGCGTCTAACGCCATTTCTCTATCGCCCGTTGCACACGAGACGCAAGTTCGACTGCGTTAAAAGATGTGCTTTTCAAGCCTCTGCAGCTAATTAGCCCGCACGCCCTTAATGCAAAGAAATTAACTGTTATTTTTCATTTGCTCTGTGATTGATGTCGTTCACTCTTGAATGGTAGGTCAAAGACCGAGTCAATCTTTTACGCAGTCCTGCGTCAGCTGCGTCAGCAGAATTATTCTTCGTGTGCGACGGGCATAACATAACCTGTGTTGGTAGACGTCAGTTTATTTTGTATACACTAGGCACATAGACGACACGGCTCAATGTGGTTTCCAAACAAGAAAATTAATTTAAGAGTCCTTGTAATATTGGAAGCCACTAATAAAATGAGATTACTAGTGGTAAAAAGCGTACACTGTTAGTTGAAGTGAAGCTGAATGTACTTTTTAGATTACATATAGTGCTATATAACAGTTAAACTTGTGGTTTACCAATTTAGGGTGTCGGCGATGTTTCCGGTCGTCCGAGTAATGGACCTTGTGGTATACGGGAGCTGACTGCGGTGATCAATCTCCTTCCCCTGCTTAGTTTTCGATCCGCTTGAAGATCCGGGTACATTTGACAGCGCCCTTGGAGCAAGTCATGATCATCTCATCACCAATGACTTCCCGTACGACCACGTGTGGTTTATCAGACTCTTCCTCCTCCAGGAACCTGATCTTGTTTTCATCTTCCAGTCTGGCGATGGTCATCTGCTTCAAGCCGTTGGGGAGCAGGTCTTCGAAGGGGACGCCGATGGTGAACGCCTGTTCGTGTATGGTGATGACAGGGACGTTCATTTTGATGTTGAAGGAATCCCCGTCTCGCTTGATTTCGCAAGAAGGATTCATGTGGGTCGCCAGCTTCCGCATTGGGGTATTCACCCCCATCTCTTTCAGGTACTCCTCAAAACTCTCACTGCGGACCAGCTTCCAACTGCCAACCAGTTGAGACATTATTGTAAATGTTTATCTTGGTAAATGATCGCGGCAAGCTTGAGAACCAGTTAGTCACAAGGCTAACGGTGAGTGAGTTTTAAAAGTAAATTTGCAAGTTCACAGTTTCGCGTTTAAGGGGGATACTGATAACAGCTCTGGAAGATTGTTTGCACTCCAGTTATCGATAAGAGTGACAGGCGACTACAGACTAAACACTGACAGGAATGTTCACCAAGTATTGCGGTGGATTGAAACCGAAATTCTTCGGGATGAGAGTCGGGATATTCCCCGTCAACCCAACTGGCATACCTCAGCTATGATGCCCGTGAGCCGGTGTTAACGAATCTCCAGTCTGCCGAGTGATGGTGAGTAGAAAATATGATACGAGTTCGTCTGGTGCAGGGGATTATCAGGCTGTCTGTTGATCTGTGCACGCTGTTCAAAGCGATTTATATGGAACAGACGACAGAGCCGATTGGTAGCACCCATCACACGGCGGCTCTCTAGTGAATTTGGCGCACTACTTTCAGTGTTATGACAACCCTCCTCCCTGATTGGTCAAAAATACTAGATAAATTCCGCCACGTCAGTTCTGCGAGTGGAGCGTTATGACATAATACACCACAAAAGCGCCACTGACTGCATGCTTACCATTTGCTTACAGATGCAAACCCTTTCTCCCTCCTTTTTCCTCCTTCTTCATGATCTGTCGGCTTATAATGTTTCGTTTCCTTCATTCATTTGTCGTTTTATTCACTTTTCCGTCATCATTACTCCCACCCACATCCTTATCTATTGCGTAAATTAGCCAATTTACATGGTATAGGGTACCCTTAGAGTAACCATCATGTCGAAATTCAAAATAAATAGCGTCTGTGTGGGGCCAGAAGAGCTTTAAGTCATAATTATATGTATAACGGAGAGGTATTCAACACACCCTCTTGTCTTTGAGCAGACGATGGAGTCTTTACAAATTTGGTACAGGCCTTCAAACAAATATTATGAGTTATGAGTAAGAGCTAAATCTTCTAGATACAAATGGTATTGGTACTGATGCAATCTTACTCGTTTAATTTTAAGTAGGGTTACTTCCTCTGGCAATCTCTTTACAGTTTAGAAACAATAATGACGAGCTTATTAAAGAGTGAAAGGAAAATTTAATTCTTACATGTTTCAAAATTAACTTTGTGGAATTCATGCCTTCGGCTTGGAAATAAGTTCTTCTTTCAACTATCATTGCAGTGCTGGACTACGTACAATCTTATATCTGTTTGATTAGATTCTATAAAGCGTTCGTACGTCTTCGCGAGCCAAGAAGAACCCCATCATCTATTTCTAGTCACTGTTTGTTTTCTTTGACCTGAGGTTAAAATACAATGACGATCATCCCCGTCGTAAATTTCAGCTATATTTAGTGAATGAATCTCTGCAACCTATCATCATTAACACTCACGATCCATCGATTCCGGTAATAATTAGGACATTCAAACAAAATTATGACGGTCATTTTTTTTATTTATTCTCGACAATACTCTTTTCTCCCCCTCTTCCTCTTTCCAAACGTTGGTGCCGGGGGATGATCCATATAAATTATTCATTTAAATCGTACAAGATGGGGTGCTCGAACCGCATCAGAATTAATAATAACTCCAGGATAGGAGATTGCCCCTCGGCCATGGACATGGGGTGTCGAACATTAAGAAGAAAAAAACTTAAGCCCCTGGAACCTCGGTCGACTGACCGACTTTACGGCACATTCGTGATAAGAGGTGATTGGGGAGAGGAAGATAGGAAGTTTGGCTGCAGGGGATGCCGGGAAGGGAAAATTCCCGGATCTTCGATCCGCGTAGACTGGGGTGAGATGGGAAAGGAGGCCGAGGTCAGCCAAATTGAGATTACCAATGTAAAGATTACATTATACCACGTGGCTTTTCATTATTTGAATCGGAAACCCGCTCACTGATTCGACCTAAAGTTTTTCTTGTTATATTAGATTTATAAAATAAACACGCATGTTTATATTATCATATAAGTGCGTGCGTGTGCGCTCTTCTGTGTGTGTGTATGTGTGTGTTTGTAAGCGTATAATACCCACCTGCATCGGATAGAATCAAGAAGCAGTTAACTATTTCTTTCCTTAAATAAAAGAGAAACACTTAAAGAAAAAAAGAATAAAAGTATCACATCTTGAATTCAAATTACAGCCAATAATATTGTGGGTCTTCTAGACATAAACGATTATTCATTAATTTAAGTAACAGGTTACTAAAAGTAAATCAAGAACTGTCTTATCGCCATTGTGAATAAATATAATGTGGCTTCAATTCAAATGCGTCGTTTTTTGTTTTTTTGTTTTTTTTGGTGCGCGGTTATACAGAATATTTTAGAATTCAATGCCATTATTAAGTCTCTATGTTACTAATAAATGAAATTTGAAAAAGTAACTCTGTATTAAATTGATGAAAAAGTGGCGATAATCGCAAATTGAAGAAGTCGCAATAGGAACAATAAAAACTTGTGACCTAGAAATGATAACTCTTATGAGAGAGCTGGCTGATATAAACATCAAGAAATAGAGGGACAGGCAGACAGCCAGATAGCTGTGGCGACAGTCAAGGCAATCAATATTTTTATGCAAAATTTACAAGTCTACCCTCCTTAGAAATCGTAAAACAATAAACGTTAACCATAAAAATGGAGTCATTACCGCCCACGAATAGACTTCTGATGCACTCGCTTCATATATTTTAAATGAGACAGTGCAGACATGGAATAGCTAGCTAGAATCAGGATGTATGACTATGTAAAGAATCCTTAAAACCATTGTTAATTTCCTTTCCTGTTCACCCCTAGGTGTTTCCCTGATAAAAACCATGTCACACACTTTTTCTCTTTATACGCTTATTGAAACACTGTGAAATTAATACGGGGGATATTTAAGGGTTCAATGTTGTAAGCGTCCAAGATCAACCAAGTTACAAAGAAAATTTGCAGTGTTTCAACACCTAATTGTTGTGAAAATAGTCCCTGATGGTAATGTGTGTACATATAATAGTCATTGATCTTATCATCATCCGAGCAAGTTGTCTGCTCCTTGTTCTTAAGGGAGTCACATTAAACAGCGAGAGGCAGAATACAGACAAGAAAAAACACAAATAACACCCACATAAAACTGATACAGGAGAAAGGGGTGTTCCAGTTCTGAGAAAGTAGGTCAGGGCATGGTGTAAAGTACATCATTCTTTTAGCCTGAGCGAACATTTTAGGTAGCATAAATCTCGGGAGGAAAAATGTAAAGATCCTTTTACGATGACTGATAATGTCTCCTCAACTGCGAGAATAAATGCTGTGTTCAGGCTTATGACATAGTCATGATCGACATTAATGCAAGTATGTTAACTCACTTCATCAGCAATTATCATTGCAAGCATTAAGTACAAAATCTCAGTTAAATTTCGTAGAGCTTCTGTTGTGTTGGAGTAAGCAATGCATTTTTAACAGGACAAACAATGACATATACTAGTGTTTCAAAGCATTGAGCTTTATTTTCTACAGTGGCGTTTCATACAGCATCGATTCGATAATAATTGTGTGAAGTTTCATTGTCATTCTGATATTCCTTTATTGTGTGCAAATTTACTGTATCTTTTGTATTGAGATTGAGGATTTATCTTCTTAAACACTTAATTCAATTGTATTGTATTTTCGTAATGATGGTACCTGCATAGTTTTCATAAGCAATACCTCATTTCATGCTCTTAAATGGACAGGAACAAGTCTCTTTATTCTATGGACTTTGCAGCCGACTTTATGTTAACAGATTTAAAATGGAAAGGAAAGAGAAAACAAACAACAAAAAGATTTAATTACTTTTACCGTAGCTATTTGCAGAGCTATCATGAGTCATATTCCTTTCAGTATAATATATAATTTAAACAATATTAACTATACAATTCTTGGAAGGAACAACTGCAGAAAATGAATGATTCTTGAACCGTTCCTCTAATGATAAGCTGTATACGCAGCACGCCCTTCTAAATTCTTCATCAGAGTTCTGTATAAAGGTCTATGGTGTTGTTAAGAAGTCAATAAATGATCGTCTTTGTCTTTTGTGAATCAATGATTAATAGTAGTCATACCAAACCCCGTGACTCTTGCAAGTCATAATAATAATAGAAGCAATTAATAACAATAGAATTTACTCAAATTATCTAAAATGACAAGAAATCTATCATTAATGTAAAACGATTAAACAAGAATCGACCCGGTATTTACAGCCAGAGGAATTGAAGGAAAAAAAGGTTGAACAGATACATACAACGACAAAACACGCTATAAAACCTTCTTTTATAGAGGTGTATCAAGGAGATCATTTTCTGAGAATGATAACATTAAAGACGCCGTTTATACGACCATAGCAAAAAAAAAATGATATCTGCGGCATGGTATACTGTCTTATCCACACCAAAAAGGGGTGGTCATAAGCCATGAGTAAACTGAAATGTATCGAAAAGAAAGAAAGAATCAAATTATTATCACCACAATTAATGTATATCTACGCTGGAGTATACAGGGTATCAAATATGAACGCGTCGACAGGGGGTGCAGGCGTTGCGAACTTAGTCGGAGATTATACGTGGCCCACTCACAGCGCGACACAGATAGCAAGTTAAAGACCCTGTTGGAAGTGAAAAATGAAATAGATAATTATATATCAAAGGAAAGCTTACAAGCCATAGATTACAATAATACCAATAATATGCTACTTTAGTGCCTGTCAGACGAGTAACAGCTCCCTGAAAACTCGAAATCTAAAGCTTTGGAAATCGGGAGTTGTCGACCTAAAAACTAGCTATCGAATTGATGACAGCATGTAAAATACGCATATTCACAATGGCTTTGCATTAATTAAGGACGCTTCATCGCCTCGGCAAGCTGATCGGGTGCACATATAATGTCGTCACTGTAACTGAGGCAAATTTGACCCCTGTTGACCTGAAATTTGGAGAGGTGCGGAAAATAAGGGTTTTAATTCGCTTTTGTGCAATACTGAAAGAGAATGTTTCTGAATTCCTATGTTTGTATTCCATGTTCATTCAGCTTTCAATAATATTGATACATATTTGTATTTTCATCAGATTGGGTCTTTAACGCAAAACAGTGGCGGTTATTATTCCTCTCCCACTGGGAAACACATTAACCGGTCGGCTGGACCGCCTTGCCAACCCACAAAGTGGTTAAGAAGAAAGGAAAATAATGTCGTGGAACATGAGAAACATGAAGTAACTAGGCTGGCAAGGGATACCCTTTGCGTGAATTATGTAAGCATCTGGAGGTTCGGTAGTTATTCCAGCTATTCAAATTACTTCTGGTGCAAGTGATTAATCGTGTGCCTTGTAGGAAGCGAACACTCATGCCTAATCATGAAAGTGATAGAGAATTTTGTTCTTGTGGCGTAAGCATTTGGCTAGCCTCTTATAACATGTCAAGATTGTTTCTTAGTTTTCGAAAGTTCAAAGTACTGCTTAACCTTGCTATCCTGTACCATTCTTTAAAAAAAAAAAAGGAACACCCTTTTGTCTGAATGACCTCGATCAAAAATGTCTTAGTCAGTTTTTGGTACAATACGAAAAATCTTATTAACATTCAAATGTACTATTTAAGCCCCTCTAAAGTGATGGGAGCCCAAAATTCGCCCAACTTCTGATGGCAAAATTTCACTTGACTTGTATCATAATCTGAAGGAAATGTCATTTGAAACACACTTCTGTAAAGATTCCCCCCCCAAAAAAAAATGTTTTTGAATACAAATAATGCTAACAGAAAAACATGATTTGGGTTTTTCCGTTGTATGCAGCAAACTTAAATTGTGTATTCTTTCATTGTGTATTCTTTCCCTCGCAAAAATGTGTTTTAAATGCCATCCTCTTGCACATTTTGATATAATTCAGTGAAATTTTGCCATCAAATTTGTTAGGCTCCCAGCACTTTAGAGGGGCGGTAAATGTACACACACGAAGACTGGGTTCATCACATGAAGACCTGTATGAACGATATTCACAATTCCTAATATTCATGAAGATTAAAACGTTTTATTTTATTTACAATATACAAATATCATTTGTATCTCGGTCGGGGAAAGTAATTTATCAGGCTTACATCTAAGATGTCAAAATGGTTCCCACATTCAACGGAAATATATATTATTTTACTTGAAGTGTATGTGTATTGAGTGTGAGAAGATCAAAACTCTGCTTATTATATTTAAACTGTATGTTTTAAATCGTCCTGTTTGATGCCACGGTGAATATTGTATTTCTGAGATAATTGTCTCAAGAGAAAAACAATTCGTATTTTATTTTCAAAGAGTTTAGTTAAATCTCTTAGTACTCAAACTTTCATCGAATAAGAAAGAATGATGAAGAGGGAGAAGAAAAAAAAGGTAGGTCGCCAGTGTTCTGAGGCGAGTTATGACGTGCTCCCAGCTCGTTTTACCGTCTCGGTCACATGAATGTTTGGAAGAGTTCAACACTCTAACCTATTTTTACCCAAAACTGTTGATCAAAAATAACAAAAAGAAGGAGAAGGGGGTTCTAGCTTTTCATGTAGGAAAGCATCATATTCCGTCCAACAGTCTACCCTCCTTGTTTTCCCCTCAAGCTAGAATGATTATGACAAAAAGACGTAAGAGCAATGTCTACTAATGATGTATCAAACTCCTCTCCCAGACGCCATGAACACCGGCAGCACATTGTCGCTCCGGAGCTGAACGACGGTTTCGATTAACATTCCGTGGCTTAGCTAGCCCTCGAATGGGAGCCCGATGTCGGGCACATGTGTCAAAACATGTTTACTACAATATCATTTCTCAATGGAAACACGGGAATCAAAACGAGGTGGTTGGCTGGAGGAGGTCGTCCTTATTTCATATGTTGGGTTATCCGTGGTTGTCGACCTTTCGGCTGTAAGACGATCACGACGATGTCGCGACGGTAAGGTGGTCGACCGGCGGAGAGCCCGTCTCGGTTACCACCACGTGCGTGGGAGCTGCGAGTGATGGCGTCACAATGTATTGGGGTTGAAAAATATCCAAAATGGCGGCGGGCCTCTGACCCCCTGAACTAGTTTGGTAGACAGTTAAAAGCAGAAGAGATGGAAGCCATATAGACATGAAAGAAATGGTCATGAAAACTTGGCCAATGAAAAAACAAATGAAAGTTTGAAGATTGATAACAAAAAAAGTTTCAGATTAAACCCCACTGTCACGTGACGATATCTAACCCCCAGACCTAGATTATCAGAGAGAGAGAGAGAGAGAGAGAGGGAGAGAGGGAGTCAGAGAAAGGTATATGGACAGAGAGAGCTAGACGTTTAAGGAAACCAAATGGCAGACATTTTTTTCCTCGAAAATATATTTGTTCAAAAGATTGTTATAATATCAGAATATTCGGTGGATCGTTTGATTACCAGATGTGTTAATACAGCTTTTCCTGAAAAGAGTGAAAATACACTCAGAGTTAGAGTTATAGTGGCAAACAAGTCCTTCTATTTTGAGCGATTTCTTTAACTTTTAATATCATATATTTTCTCATTTAGTAGAGATACTACATGCATTTTTTAAACGAAAGCTTTCTCAACCGTGAAATATTCCGACCGATTAGTCATACATATTATATGCTTTTCGAAACTTTCATACATATTCTTACTTTTCGAATCTTTGTCTAAATACAAGTACATTTTTTATGTCAAGTAAGACTTGTAATCTGTATTGTAATTTTGATTTCATAGAAATGTAATAAAAATGCAAAAATATCAATAAGTTATCGATGTAGAATGATAAAAAAAAAATGTTATGGCATGCTAGTAGGTTATGATAGACATTAAATGCACATCTGTTTCGTTTGATACGTTATTCATCGGAAAATCTTTTCCTAATTTTTGAATATCTATAAGCAAGTGCAGGCTCTCTTGGTCGTAAGAGCACTTTGGTATATTAGGAAAAGCTGTTGACTTTCAAACTTCAGGTTCTGAATTCTACCCTCGCTCGGTGTCAACATAGTTAGTCAAAGTTTTTTTTTGCCGACACATACTTCTCAGGTGTAAATGTGCATCTAGTAATGCTTGGGCACTAAATGAAGTGCGGTTCAGTAAAGATGTGGCATGAGAAAGTAAAAAGAATCTTCTCGATATGGGCCAAGTAAAAGAGAAATTGTATTTAATGGCAGAAAGTGTATGACAAAAAAAAAAACTTATAAAGAGGAAGGTGTAAAGCTGGTCGAAGAGTATATACAGGGATAGAAAGAGAGCGAAAGAGGGTAGCGAAAGAAATGAGAAAGAGCGAAAGAGATGAGAAAGAGAAAAAGAGAGAGAGAGAGAAAAAAAAAAAGAGAGAGAGAGAGAGAGAGCGGGAGCGTGTGTGTTATTTCTAATACAAAATGAAATCATCCCTACGTTAAACAAGACGATGTCTATTTTAGAACCCGATGAACTAGCCACAGGCACCGACACGCTATCGCAACTGTATACAGCTTAAAGATTATGATTCAGACAGCACCCGACATGAAGAAATGAATTCGAACACGGTAGCACGTGGGTACCGATCTAATAATGACCATTCATCCCAATATGAAAGCGATCAATTGTGATTAGTCATCGTTTTGTATCTCCAAGCATCCATTTATGATTTTGATTCCCAGAACAATGTCTCTATATCTCAATGCCTTCGATCGTGATTGTTATTATAAGCAGATTATGAACGGATGAATTCCTCTTCATCAATAATAAACGCAGAGTTCGCGTAATCCTGCATTAAAAGTGTTTTTTTTTTATTAAAAAATGAAGGACAATAGTTATTAGCTGGAAAATATTACACCGTTTGTTCAAAATACAATTTCGTTATACCAAACGATCCCGAAATATGAATATCTCTTTTTATTTTTTCGATCATTCACCGTTGGTGTTCGAGCTGCAAGTTTATTGGATAAATTCAGTAACTGTAGGTTAAAGGACACTACTTGTTGATAAATCAGGAAAAAGAGCCTCGAAGTAATATGTCCGGAACTAATGTCATACTTTATTGATATCTTCGTAAAATGATCATCAATGACTCATTCATATAACACTTCCATACTCAACCATATCGTGACTTTCTTGTTGTTTCTCTGGTTACCATTTTTAATACCAAGTTACACGTTTTTGGATTGCTTTCTTTCTATCAAGCGATGCCCGTGGTGATCATGTATTCATTTTTAATTCGTTATGAGACTGCGAGGATGTTTTGGAATACATTCAGAATGATGAATGGAAATGCCCTTTTACATTTGGCGCCAACTAAAACCTGGCGCCAACTAAAAACACTATAGTTTCACCATCAACAGGAATCTACATATGATGTATCACCTTTTAATCGATGGGATGCAATGAAAACATAAATGTCCTATTTCTTTTTTGATACTTCTAAAAACTAAAAACACGTGAATCCGATTATCGGTTAAAGTATTTTTTCGAGAAAATAGGTGATAAATTTTAAAAGATGTGTTACATGTCAAAAACAATATCGGTGAATATATACATTCAATTTTGTTTTAAAGGCGACGTGTTCGTAATCTTTAAAAACTTTATCCAAATTTGTTTATACAAAGAAGAGGATCGCAAAGGCTTTCGAGAAAGTCTACTTGATGGCAATTCGATTAGCCTATTGTATTGCTAATATACATCAAATTTGGATTACGGAATATGGCATGGTCATAACCGTCATGTTCACACTTTCCAACAGATTAAGCACAAGGATAGTGAAATTTCTTTAGGTTGGTATTTTGAATGTCTTTACGATCATGTTCGTGTTATTTCGGAAAGAAATGTATATGAAAATTCTAGAAAAACATCTTGGGCCGCTACAATACAGCCCCTCTCTATTCTCTAATTTTTAATTTGACAAGGGCAAGGTCATGGGAGCAACACGTCTTGGCATGGAAACTTGCTGGACACCCTGAACCATGTCACGTGAGAATACTTCCATTGGTGTATTATCTTTACCATGTTATCATGCACCATGTGAGAGATCGACTACGCGCTACATCGAATTTGATAATCATGCCATGCGAGAGATATGCTACACTTGCTGATTATGTGCAGGCGTCGGGTAATTTGTAAATTTTGCTTCGTTGATTAATACGTAGTCTTTAGTGGAAGACCTTTACACCAACTTCCGGATATAGCATGATAGATAAACATTTAGATAAAACACATTTCATGCAGTTTTAGCCTAACATTCAACTATGAAAGTAATGATTACGTCATATCACCGTTCATGTCCACAATCAAGATATTTTTTTAACCATTTTTTTCTTCTCCTCCTCCAGTGTCTCTTTTATATCTCGTGTAGTTTAGTATTTATCTTAATTTTAAAATACAAATATTTTGGCTCCTCGTTACAACAAAGGTTCATATCGGGTACTTCGCTCATAATATTGAGACTCGTCTTTAATGAAGCCCCTGAATGATCCACTTGGCTTCTCATCATTAAGGTGGCTATCCTCGAAGACTATGGGGGCTGGTGAGAAGTGTTGGCCCAGATCAATACGAATCAAGTGACTTACTTTTCGCGGTCGTCTTGATAAAGGGCGCGAAAAACAGGGGAAGAAGTTGTTGATGAAGTTGTTAGGGCATGCTCCAAGAGATCCATGTTACTCATTGGAGGCAACATCCAAAACAAACCAAGCAGAGAAATACTTGCCCTTCGGAGCAAGAAATTATCGTTAAATCAGCTTGAATCCAAACAATGGAGAAAATAACCCCTTTGGCCACGAGCCAGAAGGGCGTTAATTACTTATGTTCATGTAGAAGGAGTTAATGTACTTTTGGCTCCTTTCGTGGACGTACATGAAATTTTGGGGGTGAGAGCACGAGACCCACTTTTCATGATCGTTTGCTGTTTGAAATAATAATTAGTACAAACTCATGATCAGTGGGCTTGTCAATTGGAATAACCCACTCGGTATATTATTATGCCAGGGAAATTGGCGTATTTAGAGATGTTGTCATATGAGGGGCCACGCCATACAGAGAACAGAGAACTGTATATCAAAGTTGGCCGAAGCACGCTTATACAGGTTTGTATCAAATAGCAGCAGATATTGGGGCGGGGAGGGGGCACCTTTACCGATTGTATACCCAGGATCCGCTATTTGAAGCACGCGTCACCGGGGTGGATCCAAAATAAGCTAGACCTAATCCCACTTCGAAATCCCACCACTTCCAACCGGATTTAATGACATTTCGTGTTATTACGATCATTATTTCCCCGATTGTTTGGACTATTTAATAACATGAACGATTGTGATGATGAGGATACAGTGACTAGTAGGTTTCAGCGTGAAAATATCTGATATATTCATATCACTGGACTACTTTTTACGTTGTAGGCATATTCAGTAATGTAAAAATAATATAGAGTACAGGTTTATTTGTACACGCTGGAGAAAGGATGGAATAAAGTTCAATCAATAAAAAAGAGTGAACATTAAAAGGGACAAACAGAGAGAGGTAGGGTAAGTTAGAGTGGGAGAGAGAAAGAGAGAGACAGACAAAATATGGGCATACTCTGTATAAAACGTATATGAACAAAGTCAATTATGTAATCAAGTTGGCTACGATAAATTATTTTAGAAGCAAATTTCAGTCACTCAAAAAAATATTGAAAATGTCATTAGATATTCAGGTATACGAAGATGAAGAATGGTAACAAACCTGATTCATATGAAGTCAATAATGAAACTGTAAAAGATTAACGTCAAATATGACTGTAATCTCGTTGATGAACATTTCATCAATATTAATTTGTCCAACCCTATCATCAAGTAGTAAATGTATACCAAATGACAATGTTAAATATGTAGAACCAAATATTTCTCTTGTATTAAAAAAAAAATGTCACTCCTCAAGAAATTAAAAACCTCGTGCGTAAATATAAGAATAGTAAAAGTCCAGGATTTGATGAAATTTAAATATTGACGGTTAAAAGGGTCATTCATGTTATCTGCTACCCATCGTGTGACACATTCAACATGTCTTTAACAAATGGCATTGTTCCAGATAGATTTAAAGTTTCTAAAAAAAATTCCCATGTAAAAAAGACCGTTACAAGATTTTGTTCTTCTAATTATTCTCCAATATCCATACTTTCTAGTAAAATGTGTACGTAATTTTTTAAATTATTTGTTAATGAAATGAAATATCATAAAACCACACCAGTTTTTATTTAGACCGAGACGCTCCACATCTTCTGCTGTCTTAAAACTATACAGCATGAAAATAAAATTGTATTTGAAAACAAAAAAGTCATTATTGGCTTATTCCTAATTCTTTGTAAGGTTTTTGATTCATTAAACCATTCTATATTATTCCATCAACTTCAAAATGTTAAGTCTTAATGACGATAAAGCCGTCAGAATTATTTCGCATTCAGATTACTATGCTACTTCTCTGCCACTATTTTCTTGCCTTTATTTATTAAATGTATATTTACGTATAAATGCTTTCAAGGACTGCTACCAGCTTAGAGACTTCGGTGGTAAGCGCTTTATAAGTAACGTTTTTATTATTATTATTATTATTACCATTATTAATACTAAACCATTTAATTCAAATGCCTAAAAAAAAACAACAACACAGAAATAATACACGATCAATGCTTCAAACTTTCACTATCCAAAGATCAGAAACAAAACCGTCAGTAACTCAAATTCCGCAATGACCCATGATATGGTGTAGCATTCCGAATGACATCAAGATTGCACTTAGCAACTTTAATTCCATTTATAAGGGCGTTAGAAACCTTCATTTCCAAATGTGTATGAAGCAAAGATTTAAATCTCTTTCGAGATGCTTATGAAGAAACTTATTGTTTTCTTATGTTTAGGGGATAAGCTTTTAATAAGACTTTGTCTTCTGGCTAATCCCCCAATAATACGAAGTTGTTGTTGTTAATGTTTATTTCCGGTTTGTGTTGTAATTGGATATTTTTTTGCATCTTCTGATGTCCATAATGTTGATCAATGTGTTAAATAAATTAACTGAAGAAAGAGAGAGAGAGAGAGAGAGAGAGTTTCTTATCTTCTTTTACAAATTCTATGTGCTTGGCAATTGCGTCCGATTTACAAAATGAAAGAGGTATATTGCATTTTCGTGCCTGATGATTATTTAAGAAAATTTATAAAGATGACTAAGGTTTTTTTTTTAAATTTTAAACTGTTGGTAAATTTTTTGATGCAATAACAGACTTTAAGGAGCATTCTATGGACTTTAGAAACCACGAACGTAACGTTTGCGTCATCCAGAGTTATTTAAGGTAACCATTCGTAAAACACTCTCCACACTCGGGCAGTATGGCATCCTTACCTGTCGACACGGCAAAGAAATCTTTTTCTTTGATGTCTACAAAACAAATTCAAACGTCTGATTGCCAATCAGCAATTAATGAATCTCCTCATGGTTTCTGAAAACCGAGTTGAAACGGCGATGAACATGATCAAAAAGAAAGGACACGACCTTCTGGATGCTTCATGACCTTCTCAACTCCTTCTGTATTTGGCAGCATGGGTCTTCAGGTTTGATTACAGGGCGTTATCTTTCATTTGAACCTAAATGGGTTACTATGGTTACCAGTGAATGAGTAGACCTAACAGTTTTTCATCGGTGGGTACGACATTTTCTGGAAGTGAGGTATATCTCTCTCTTCAATTTCTCATTTAAAGGTCTCATTTTTCGCGGTATACGCTATTCTGCTGGACAGAATTTCTCCACTAATATTTCAACTTCAACCGACAAAGTTGGTAATTTAGGATTAATACCTGACTAGTGCGATAATGCGCGCAGCAAAACATGCTAACAAGTCAACTATGGAATGGGCAACATACAAATTTCGAACCCTTATCATCACCATCGTCTTCCATCAAATTATTATTTGGGGCGTTTGTGTGTGTTGGGGGGGGGGGGGTTG
>BEXV01000375.1:201957-221375 GCA_003118195.1 Hemicentrotus pulcherrimus
CAATAATATTCTACCAAACATAATTATAAAAGGTAATAGTATAAGCTTTCAAATCATGTATGCATGATATTAGATTTCAGCATAGACTTAATTCGTGTTTGGTAAATTGGAGAGGAAAGTCACTTTATTTTATCAAAACTTTTTTGACATGCAACACGATCGTTTTTGATAAAAGTATGGGAATAAATTCAAATCCCTTTCGCCGAAACACCCTAGTCTAATTTACATTCGGAGCTTGATATCATTATCATAACGTAACAAACTGAACAAACGAGTCCTTATAATATACACATTCATTACTTTGCTTATTGACTTTCATGTTTTTTGTCTTCTTCTTCTTCTGCAGTTTCATGTATACGAGAACAGTGCTCTCCTGTGCAATTAAAGAAATGTATTCCAGCGGTAACAGGCGAACATTACAACATGAAATTACTACATGAATTTTCATGACTTCTGAAAGATCATTAGTGGTGAGGCGGATACTCATCAATCAAGCTTGTATCGTAGAGATTATACTGTCAAAAACACACCGGTCCCATATCTTATCAAACATGATATGATTTGGAGAAAGAGATAGAGAGTGATTGGGAAAGGCAGAGCTTGGTATAGATGAATAAAAATAAAAAAAGGAATAGAAGGGAACAGAACCATTAGATTGCGATGGATAGATAGAGAAGATTAAAAATGTAAGAAAAGAAAGGAATGAAATGGAAACTAGAAAGATAGAAACATAGATTGACAGATAGAAGGTGATGGAGAGAGATAAGAGACAGAGTGTATGAGAGGAGCGGGATGAGAATGTATGAGGGGGAGAGAGGGCGGAGAGTTAGGAGGAGAAAGAAAGAGAGAGAGAGAGAGAGAGAGAGAGAGAAAGAATAAATAAGTAATAGTTGAAAGAAATGAGCTGGAATGAAACGGATAGAGGAATAAAGAGAATAATAACAATTATGAAGGATATGTGAGGAGAGGAGAGTAAAGATATATATATATATATATAGGGCAGAGAATGAGGGATGATTAATATGACTAAATATAGCTGTTCCTAAGTCGCATAATTCAGGAGTGGAGAAAATGTTGAGGAATCGATCGAGGCTGTCATGAATTCTGAATTATGTGTTGGATTAGAGGAAGATACATTTTTTTACCGCCATCCAAGCAAAATCTGAGCATTAAATCAGCTTAATGGTTAGGGTTCAGTGACCAAAATTTCATCGGCTCTGCAACATAAAAGAATAAAGATATAAATCTTATAAAGTTCCTGAAGGAATTGAGTTGTAGCGAAATCCTAAGGAAGATATTAATTATAATCATGTAATGTATCATCCTGAAAAGATACATAGCAGCTACTGGTGAAAAAACTACTGTCACGTCACAAGAGTTGGACACAATTTTAAGAAAAAATAAAAGAGAAAAAGAAGAGTTTTGAAGGTGACCATACCAACTTAAAATGATTGGTCTGTTAAAACAAATTAATCCATTTTTCTTCGGAAGTAGTTTCAAATCGAGGATTGGAATACTCAGTTGTTAAAAAATCTTTATCTTCATCTTTTTTGCATTGACGACTTTCGTCGATGCCTTGTTTTCGTACGTGTTCTGAATTTGTCATCTTCTTCTTCTTGATCATATTTTTCAAAATTCCCGTTCGTTTTACACACAGGCAATCAACGTCACCTAACTCTTAGTTTTCTGAAATCACTCATTAGTATGTGTGACAGTCCATGTTTCACTTTGTCTGTTTCGGGTCTGGTTTCGTGCCTTTCTTTCGGCTTTCCTATCTCCACTTTCCAAATTGCTACAGACTTCTAACATTGCTCTAAATCGTCCATGAGATGCTGTTTCATCTGCCACATAGAAACAGGGGCGTCGATGCATGCATATCGTTCTAATAAAATTGCAGTTCTAGTCTTCTTCTTGTGGTTTTGTTCTTCTTGTTCTTGTTCTTATTTTTATTATAGTTATTATGAATACTACTGTTATGCATTATTCTTATTATCATCATCACCATTAATAACATTTTTAACATTATCGATATTATTTTCGATTTTTTACCATTTGCAAATAATCGTACAAGGCAATAGGTGCTTTTTTTACATACGAAAATATCTCAAATAATCGAGAAGCGTCTTAATATCTGTACAATACTTTATCTTCATAGTTTCTTTACGCCATTTTTAAAAAGATGTTTTTCATAGTGTCTGTATAATTTTTTGATTTCATAACAAATATTATTCCTAATGCAAAAAGGATTTGTCCAGATTTCAATGCTAGATTGATTTATATCTCGGAACATATCTGAGCATTTCGTTTAAACCAAGATGTCTTCATCGTATTCAAATGATATCCGAAAGAGATTTCCCTAATGGAAAGCAAAATCTTATGTAGATTGCATATTAATATAATAAGGCTGTTGTTTACTCTTGAAAATACTGGTTAAAATTGGCCATGTGGGCCAAAATCCACCAAACTTTGGGCATAAAAAAAACCAACTTGGTCAATATTTTGCCTATTTTAAAGTAACTATTCTATATTTTGACCATACTTGCACAATATATTTCTCAAGTTGGTATAGAAATGCCCAAAGTTGGTTGGATACATAATTAACCTCGTGCGATAGGCAAAATGTACCCAATATTGTTTAGTGTTTGAAGGATGTATATTAATGTATTATTTATATGTCAATTTGTTTCGTCATGTCCGTATTTAGTAATACTTTTGAATAAGACAATCAATAACATATCTGATTGATTTAGTAATAACTCTAGTATGTCCGAGCATGCGAATGAGAGCAACATAAGGACAAATACTTATTTCGACTTTTTAACTAAACTATTGTTCTAGGTGATTGAAAAACAATACATTTATCAATTAGGGCTTTACTTTACTTATAACGCTAGTACATAATTTGCAAATAATCGAAGTGAAGGGGGACTGATAAATAATTGATAGAGGAGGCGCGAAATGCAATCTTCTTAAATGATTATAAATCATGTTCTCCCAAACGCTGAACTTGCTTTGCAAGAATTATCGGAGAGAAAGATCTGTCGATGGATAGATGAACAATTATGATTAGTACAACATCAAATAAAGTCTCGAGTGTGGATCATTCTTCATTAAAAGATACATTTTCAAGAAAAAAAAATCCTATATGAATATTTCGAAGCAATATAGCAAATTATTTTCTACAGTATGACACAATTACATAATATTTATTATTGTGTTGTAGAGGGAAAAACAATTGATTTTGAGCATCTTGGATATGTTTTCTCTTATCATCGTCATCATTATATCATTACTATTATCATTATTATTAGAAGTTGCAGTAGTAAAAAAAAAGTAGTGCTGTTGTTCTTGACGTCGGTGGTGTTCGTTAGATGAAATAAAACAAATAGTGAAACTGAGCTACTTATTTCTAGCTACAATTCTTCAACAAATTATCGTCTTGTTAACTCAAAGTCTATACAATTCTATAAAATTGTGTAAATCATCAACAGTTAATATTTGATTGAAGATTACACTTTCATACCGTTTCTTACGAGTACCCATAATGATCTTAGAACTTGCCTACTCGATTGAAAAAAAATCACACAACTTTTTGCTGGCGCCCTTCACTTCACAGAGAGGAAGAACATTAAATCCAGAGAATAGTGTGCTGTTATATGTAGCTGTGCTGCTGAAAAAATGATTTTCAAAGAATAACACACTGTATTGATACACACACACATTCAGTTAACACAGACACACACACGCACACGCTCACACATACATACATGTAACCATTATATAGAATTCGTCATCTTTTGAAAAATTCATACATGTATAATATTACAGATATATATATATATATATATATATATATATATATATAATAATTTAAATATATGAAATTAAAATCCTTGAGAGTTCTCTTCTTCACTATGACCAGTTCCAATGCTGTTTCTTCAGATGTATATATCTATATAGTTTTTATTTTCTTTAACATTTTATATTTCGTTTGGATTATACTTCAAGGCATGAAATCTGAGGACCTTTACGTCTTGCTTTGTTAACTATAGTCACTATAAACATGACTGACAAAGAAAGTGGACAAAATATACAGATCCTAAGGTAGACAAAGGAACATCCCTTCACTGCTATCATGTAAAAACGTGTAGAACAGGTGTCACATGCATATTAACTTTTTTACATAATAGCATATTATATTCATATTCATATTTATTTCATTTCCAACAGAAAGGTAAACAAAGATATAACATTTTTTTCATAAATAATTCATTTTTTCAAGAAACTATGTGAAGGGATGTTCCTTTGTCTACCTGAGGAACTGTATATTTTGTCCGCTTTCTTTGTCAGTCATGTTCATAGTGTAGTGAGTGTGTCACTTCATATATTCAACCATCATCACAATCTAGTACAGGCTAGCAACACAATTGGGCCCGATTCCCCCTAACATCGACGAATAAGGGGGGCGTGGCATATATTCCCGGCCCTTTTGCAAGAAAGCTCCCCAACTCTATAATGACCCTTTTTTGTCAGAAGATATTATATGGAATATATTGTGTCCCCTCTTTTACAAAACCCTGGACCCGCCCGGCCTGTCCCTGACGATATTAGTTACTATATTTGTACAATAACAATCGTCCGCGACCATTTTTTTTTTCTTCAAATTTGACTCTGTAATACAATAGAAGAAAAACAATCGAGCAACAATGGACGTGTACAAATATTAGTACATCACATGTCCTGCATGAGACAGGAAAACACACGGAGTCGCGTGTCCCGGCGATCGACCGGATAAGCTCATTAATTCACCCAAGTAGACAGAATAACGTTTCATAGGCACTTCGTCGTCATTAGGATTCGATGTATGCATTTTGATCTCAGTTGCGATTGTGACATAAGCCACTGCACGACACTCGTCGATGGGTAGCATCACCGAGCGATACACGTACTGCAACTCATCGCACCTATAGGTACAAATTAACCCCGATAGATCCACCAGGTTTGCATAGTGCAGACCATGCAATGCCATCGAGCCTCATTATGCGCACTTGCTCAGCATGATTGGAAATGTATTTTATATGCACATGCTTCCCGCTTCACTAACACAACATCCTCGATAATACGGAAGGTACTGGCAAAAGGAGAAAGTACAGTCGGTGTATCGAGTTTTGTTGACAGTTTGAGTTGATTATTGATTTAGCGTCGATTGAATGGGCAGTCAAACTTTTCAAGTTGAACCGGAACAAATATTACTTGTACACCTCGTCAAGTTATCACAAAGGTGGATTTAAATGTCAATAGGAGTCTATAGAAGGACACTCAGGTGAAGCCATTTTTTTGTTCGTACAAGGATTTCCTACGCCAGTCATCAACTGTGCAACACACGCACACACACAAATTGACCCGGCAAAGTTGAATTGTGAGAATAACAGTTGGATTGTTTACCAGCTTTTGAATTATACTCCCACTTCTTACATGGTAGTTTCTGTACGCGATTTGATTACTTATGGTAATCACGAATAACCATAAAGGAACCCACAGGGGACTTCCCGAAGCTAGGAACCCCACCAACATGGTGTCGGTCGATCTAAGTGGCTCTTGGAAATTGGTGAGCAGTGAGAACCTGGACAAGTTCTTGAAGGCATGAGGTGTCGGAATTGTACACAGGACAATGGCATCTAAAGTGAACCCTACTGTCGACATCAAACAGAATGGCAGGGACACGTTCGAGATCACGACCAGGACGCCGTTGAACAAGCAAGAGATGAGCTTCAAGGTCGACGAGGTGTTTAAAGGAAACATCCCCTGGGAGAAGTCGGACAGGGAGATGAAGGCATCATGGGAAGACGAGAAGCTCGTCATTAGAATGATGGATGATGTCGATGGAAGCCAGCCCGTGTTCGCCAGGTACATCGACGGGGAACAACTCGTGCTAGCTCAGAGCAAGAATGGGGTAGAATCCAAGCGGTATTTCCAAAGGATATCACAAGCTAAAGAAAGAAACTAACGATGCCAATTTGTATATTCCATATTCTGTAGCTATGCTGAATACCGCAAATGCTTTTATGTACACTGAGGCTGATAATTATTTACTGTTACGTTAATCGCTGAAACAAAAAGCCTGAAAGTACTCTTTTATTGCAATATCTTTCTAATGTCCAATTTTAAATTGTAACTACAAATATATCTCTTAAATCTATGCACACACATGTATCGCAAATTTTGTTGTACTCCCTTTTTTTATTCGTCAAACATAATTTTTATGTCGCCAATGCAGTATAGTGTGCAGACGGTTAATGTTTGGATTCAGTTGACGCACCCCGATGCTTTTGAATGCCACCAAATATTCAAAATGAAACACTTCACAGTTATACAGGTTATTTTCAGAAGGATTATGTAACAATTAATAACCAATATGACGGTATAAACGCTGAATTGCATTTTAAAATCCTTCGGTCGACTTTTTCTAGGATATAAATATACTTTTGGGTTATTTGCACAAAGATTTGACTTCTTAAGTTTATCAACTTAATTAGCTCTACGAGAGCGCTAATAAGTAATCAGTTATTACTGTGATATTATTATTGTTGTAGTTATATACCTACGTCAAAGCGATGGTGTGTATTTGTTTTCTTCCATGAGGTAAATTGAAGTGTGAGAGCGCATGCTCTTTAAAAAGATTTCAAATGGTAATTTATTCAGTATTTTAAAGACAGAATTATGCCAATTACACATTTTAAACCTTGCCTCCATTGTCATTTATGATTTTCATGTAATATATGGTGTAGAAAATATTTGAAATGTGTGTAAATATCTATGCACTGTATTTTCCCCCACTCGAAATGAAATGTTGACTTAATAATCTGAACATATAAACGTTTTATATCAATATGTTTTTAGCGGCTCTATCCCCCCCCCCCATTCCATTAAAAATCATAAATAACAGCAACTTACATAGCAAAACCAGACACAAAAGCGCAATCAAAAACATTTAAGATAAATAACATCATAGTACATCACACTAAACAAAATAAAAAAATGAAATGCTGAGGGGAGTCGCATAGGTCGTTGGCCTTTCTATGCAGAACTTATTAAAACTAAAACATATGTATGTACAGTATAACCTATAGCAAGCAGTAAAAAAGTAACAAAGCGAATCCAAAGAAAAGACATTGAGGACTTCCTAGGAGGAAAAAAAAAAACACGAAGGTAGGAGATGACCAATGGTCAGGGCAATAAGTACTGGTTATATATATTTTATATGTTTTCTTTCAAAGTAATCTTATGATTGGCAAGTTTTTAGTTCAACGGACAAGGAATTCCAAAGCTTGTGTCCAATACATTTCACAGTGTTGTGAAGTAATGAACTTGCTACATATACTTAGAGGCTGCAAACATAAATATATTGATATTGTTGTTAGTGCAATAAAACCACGATTTTATTTCAACTGATTTTGTTTTTATATAGAAAGTGCATGATATTTGATTAGGTAAAAAAAATAGTTCAGAGGGGAGAGAATTATCGGGAAAAAAATTAGAGCTATCGCTTTCATTGATGATGTTTTCGAAGTCTGAAATGTGTAAATTGTATCATTAAAGGTTAAAAAATCCTATACAAATCACGAAGAATATAGATACGCTAACAAATTTGGTCACAAGACGAACGCCAATGTTACTTCCACTTTTAGCTTTTTAACGGAGTATTATCTTATTGTTAAATAATTACAATTATTGTCTCAAAGGGGGTAACTTTTCTGTTCACATTATGTAATGCAATATCTTGTCATCATGGAGGCTATACTTATTTGTCTTATTGACAGCAAGATTAATTACACAATGCACTTGCTAAAAATATGCTTATATTTGTGGAAAAATGACTTCCAACTTTGCTAGTGTGTGAATTTCAAAATGCACGGTGATTGGTGTAACACCATCCTTATAATAATAATAATGATAATAATAACTTTTATTTACCCAGGGTAGCCACTTCAGTTATGAAACTGTTCTTCCAACTGGTTATACCTCAGTTTAATTAATATTCATGCCAAGTGAGAATCGGATAGTGTATCTACAAATGTCCAGTAGGGAGTGTCAAATTCCTTACTCATATCTTTCCTATTTTGCTTTTCCTTCACCATTCCAGTGCTTGTAAAAAAATATAAAAAAAACAGTTGTATTGTTACCAGTATTTTCATATATTTTGTAAACTACTACTCCTCCTACTACTACTACTACTACTACTACTACTACTACCACTACTAGTATACTATTACTACAAGCAGACTATTTTTTTTTACAATGTATAAAGAAATATGAAATTTGTAAGCTATTGCTCATTTTAAGTGTCAATGAAAGATAGAAGTATTGCTGTGCTCACTACAACTAACCGACAAATATCTACTTACGATTCCAAAAGATGATATTTGTAACCAATTGATATAATTAAATAATATCTTTAGTATTGTATAATATACTGTAGGTATATCTTTGGATAATTAGTGTTTGTTACTTTTTGTCAAGTTTTTCTCGTAGTATTAGAAAACAAAATGCATGTATATATATAATATATACTTTCATGTTATTTATGCAGCTTTTCCGATCCATGAAGTCATGATATAGCCAACTTACACAACATGCTTTGTGGAACAAATCCAAATCAAATCAAATATTAATAAACTGAAGTAAAAACAAAAAAAAACTAAAAAATCATACATGTATGTTCGGTAGAATGTCTGGACGGAAAAGAAAGGGAGAGAGAGAGAGAGAGAAGGATGAAGAGAAAGAAAAAATAAAAGAGAATAAAACGATAGAGACAGAGACATATTGAGAGAAAAGGACGTGGAGAATTCATGATAGATGGAGTGAGAGAGAGAGAGAGAGAGAGAGAGAGAATAAACCGTGTATTCTGTTTGCATAAATCATGTCATCCCATTCGTACTCGATCGATTAAAAGAACTTCATTCGGATAAAGTGAGGGTGAACAAACAAATCTCTGTTTCTATTCTGTAATGGTGTTTGATGATAATTGACAAAATGAGGACACAGTTATACAATTTCTGTAGGAAATAAAACATGACAAAAATAAAAACGCTTAAAATGATACATCTCAGTGTTGAGAAAGCAAAAAACATCTTCTTTCCCCTTTTTTCTCCCTTATAGATTTTTAAATTGATAAATCTTGACATGATACTTAACGGCACAACTCGATGAGAAAATCTTATACGTTGTGTGTAAATGCTCAATTGCTGTAAGATTATTCATCTAAATAAAGCAACGATGATTTGCCATACAATCTTTCACTTTCGGTTGAATACAAAGCTCTCAACATGATAAAATATCTCACTTCCTACATTCGTCAGCTTATTTCCTGTGGTCATTCGTTTTCAAGTGTTTCCTCTTTTAAAGGGACGAAGTTGCAGCAAGCCTTGCTTTCAGCATTCAAATATACAGTTCGTCTGCTGAGAGCCAGAAGGGCTTTAACTCTGTGATAAAAGATATGAGTTAATGCCCCTTTTGCTCCAAATTTTGAAATAACTGTCGAATCTCTATGAGTGATGATTCGAGATATTTCCTAGTCAGTGGGATATAATGGTACTACTATGTATATAGCGCTTAATACAATTAAGCTTCTAAGCACTTTACTTTGTAATTAGTGTTACCGCGGTCATTGGATTCAATTGCTAATCCGCACATGATAGTACACAAGCACCACTCCCTGGGGAGTATTCGAGCCAGGAGCCATTTTACCATTGAACACATCCCAATAAAACCACATTTTAACGTTCGCATCCTACCGGGTACCAAATTAACAAAGTCATGTGTGTGTCGGGGCTCGAACCCACGACCTCCACATTTCCAGTCAATTATTTAAACCACTCGACTGTGACACATCTACAGAATGTACCTAGGTTGTCGGCATTTTAATCGCAATTCGTGCATTTATTGAGCATACCATACTCCCCTGCATGTACATCATGTTTAGCTATTACAAGCTATTTCCTTGTAATCTTGTAAGGTGGGAGAGGGGGGATTTGCCGGTTTGCAGCCCCTGTCCACCCCCTCATACGCATTTGCTGTAGTTTATTGAGAGAGAGAGAGAGAGAGAGAGAGAGAGAAAGGGGAACAAAATTATGAATATTTGATTACATTTGTATAATTTCTCTGCAATATCATTACCAGAAAGCATTTAGTACAGTAGGCAATACTGATCATGGTGTCCTTTTTGTGATTATGAAACTGTGTGTGTTAGGAATGATAGCGAAGCCAATGCAATTAAATATTTAGGCCTAAATGTACAAGCTAATAACAAATATCACAGCAAGTGTGGCGACCGAATTATTCCAGAAAAACAGACTATGTTCAGTTTTAGTTTCGGTATAGTTTCCGCATGAACATGTACCAAAATATTGTTCATGCCATACAAAAATTATTGTTTGGATTTCGCGGTAGCGATAATAATGCCCTCAACTGTGTTCTGATGGTTGTAAGACAAAAGATATTTTCAGCCAAATTACGAAATCAACTACCTTCATAATTATGATATAATTTTATCAACTGTAAAACGTTATTATGAAATGGGGAAATATATACATGTCTCAGAGAGAATATTTTGAAAAAGAAATGGTTTCACTTTAGAAAATATTTGAGGGTGTTGGAAATGTGTCAAAATAAACATGATCATGTATTTTATGTTTGGTATATTCTTATATATTTAAAATACTAATTTTGTCATAAATGTTTGTTTTTATCTGCCAAAAAGTTTTCGGTCGTGATATTATCTGTGTTAATCTATTATGTGTGGACAATATATGATTGAAATTTGTTTTGAAAATAAAGAACCCTGTGGAACTGAGGTAGGGGGGGGGGGGGNGTTGCTCATAGATGAAGGTGGAGAAAACACGTGGGAGACGATGAGAAATATTCTGCTAGAAACAACGAAAGAGTATGTGCCGATAATAGAGAGAAAAAGAAGGAACAAATGGATGACAGAGGATATTCTTTTATTGATGAGAGATAGACAGAAAATTGGAAATAGACAATGCAGGAAATATAGGGACCTAGACAAACAAATTAGGCAAAAGTGTATGCGGCAAAAGAGAGCTGACTAAACGAACAATGTGCAGAAATTAAAAATCAATTCGATAAGAATAGTAATGTTTACCAAAGAATGAATGAAATTTCAGGTAAAAAGTCTGGTTGTTCAAACCCTGGTTGTATCAAAGGAAAAGATGGTCAATCCTGTTTGAAATGAAGGACAAAATGAGTAGGTGAACACAATACATTGGCGAGCTTTTTAAAGATAGTAGGGAAGCAATGCCGAGTTTTGTAGATGAAGTAAAAGGGGAGAAAATTCTTAAATCTGAAGTCCGTTGGGCAATGTCAAAGATGAAGACGAACAAAGCAGCTGGACCAGATGGTGTGGTCACTGAAATGTCTGAAGCATTAGAGGAATATGGTGTTGATAGATTAACAGAAATTATCAACAAAATATATGATGACGGGACATTTCCTGATGAATAAATTGGGGAGGTCCATTTTCATTACTCTCCCAAAGAAACCGGGAGCCGTGGATTGTGAGCAATATAGAACAATCAGCCTTATTTGCCATATCCCTAAGATTATTTTGAGGATTTTGCTTTTGAGAGCAAGAAGTAGAATAACTCCCATGCATGGTCGGAAGGGAACAATTCAGTTTTGTAAAGGATGCGGGCACAAGAAATGCAACATTTGTGGTTAGAAATATAACGGAGAGAGCAGTCGAAATGCAATGTGTACGTGTGTTTTATTGATTATTCAAAGGCTTTTGATAAAGTAAAACATTCTGAAGAGCTGAAAAAGCTTGATATATATAGGAAAGATCTAAGACTGCTACAAAGTCTATATTGGAATCAGTTTGCATACATCAGGGTAGAAGGAGAGTGTAGTGAATGTATTACATCATACGGGGAGTAAGACAGGATTGTGTTATGTCGCCGGACCTGTTCAATATGTATAGTGAAATCATTCTAAGAGAATTGGAGGATGAAAATGGGATACAAGTTGGTTGCCATTTAATCACAAATAATAGATATGCTGATGAAACTGTTTTATTTTCTGATTCAGAGAAAGATCTCCAGAGACTCCTGAATGTAGTTGTAAAAGAAAGTGAGAGAATGGGACTAGAGATCAACTATACCAAGACAAAGTGGCTGGTGGTAACCAAGAAGAGCAGTTCAAAATGTAACTTGAAACTAAAAGAACAGATTATTATAAACAAGTCTCCTCATTTAACTACCTCGGCAGCATGATCACCGAGGATGACAGATGTGAGACAGAGATCAAGAGAAGGATAGCTCTCGCTAAATCTGCGTTTTCAAAATTAGGCAAAATTCTGACAAATCGAACAATGAGTATAAGGACCAGAAAAGGGGGTTGTATTGTTATATCTACCCAGTACTTAGTAATGGTTGTGAAACATGGACTTTAGCCTCTGATACTAAAAAGCGTTTGGAAATTTCGAAATGTGGTTTTTTGAGAAGAAAATCCCCTGGACTGACAAAGATAGTAATGAGGACATTCTTACACGAGCTGGAGTGCAAAGGAAATTGAAACGTAAGATGTTGATAAGGCAGCTGAAGTTCATGGGTCACGTTACACGTAAAAAGACCTAGAGAATCTTGCTTAGACAGGAAAAATTGTGGGAAGGAGTAGGGGAAGAAGGAGGATACTTTGGATGGACAGTCTGCAGAAATTGTTGGAAGAGAGAGGAGTGAAAGAACTGGGAGTGGTACTAATACAGAGGGCTATATAGGAGTCGAGGGTTGTGGAACAGCATGACCGCCAAAGTCAAACGATATGGCATTTATATATATAGAGAGAGAGAGAGAGAGAGAGAGTTTCAGGGTTATTTTATGAAAATGATCTCACAGATTCAGGTCGGTTTTGTGATAATTACTTGTTCAAATTCAAAGAATTGTTTCCTTTGAGTGTTTTTGGCCTTTCATTGTCCTTGCCTCCTTCCCTCTGTGCGTCTCACCCAACCCCATCTGTCCCATATCTCATTCTCTTACTCTATGCATTGACTATGTCCGTCTCCATATGCATGCATGTTTCTGTCTTTCTCTCTCTCTCTCTCTTTTGGTATGAATGCATTTATGCATATTCATTCATTTTAAATGTATGTGGAGGCTGTGTACGATATCTTTATTATTATTAATAATAGCCTATAACTAATATTATTATTATCATCATCATCATCATCATCATTATTATTTTGTCATTATTGTTATTAGGTGGTCTGTCGTAGACAGATCACCTATTGTTTTCGTCAGAATTTTCTTTATTAGGTGGTCTGTCGNTATATTAAATATTCAAATCTATCATAAGAAATGAAGACAGACCACCTAATTCGTCCCCATGACGAATTAAATTTCTAGTCATTACTATCATTATTATACTATTATTTTTATAATTATTGTTATTAATATCATTTTTGATTACTATTAATATTGTCGTTGTTATTATCATTATCATAAGAACCATCCCACAAATCATTGCAATAAAAAAAAATCAGAAATATGGGTAGAGTTACTTTCCTCAATCTACTGTTGGTAGAGATTAGAGAGTCAAAATATCATACATTTGTGTAAAAGATTTCATGAAACACCTTTAATCATGGCACTAAAAATATGTGAAAAATATTTTATTATACACGCAATACCTTCTTTTAGAAATACATGTTTATATATATATTTGTTTTAATTTCTGAAGAATTACAAAAGTATAGTGGATTAACACAAAGAATAGAGAGACATAGAAGTCTTTTTACTCTAGTACAAGGTTATGCAATCTAATTTATAACTATTACCAAACGCATGTTTAAATCATATTTATGAGTTCTTTTTATGAGTAGTCATTGTCATAAGATGATAAATCACATTTCTGTGTTTATACCCTTGATCATGACAGCTCCATATTTATGGCTTAAATCAAGATTGAATCTACAATTTAGCAAATATGCAAGCATCAGCACTTTTAATAATTTGCTTTGTTCTTAATCCATGTCATATCTTGGAAGCTTATAAAGTGAGTAGCAAAATTATTGCAGCATGTATTATTTCAACAAAACACGGCCATTAAGCTTGAATATCATATCTAAAGATTTATTTACATTGGAATCTCATATATCCAAATAAATGTTTACCAAATTCATAAACGATCTACTGTGATAAATAATATATACCAGTAGAGATCAAATACTAAAACGTTTACTTGGGAACTTTTTTAATTGTGACTCTATTACAGTTTGTTCATATAAATAACAATTACTGTAATTTCTTTGCAGATAAATACAAAATGTGAGGACTTAAAAGGTTACAATATAATCCATAATTTGGGAAACCACTCACAGTTGTGTTATCATGATAATGCAGGAGCAAATGAAACATGCAGCATCTGTAATTTCTTTACAGATATGACTGCAAATTTTAAGGTCTTTTAAATGATGAAAAAATTATGTGCTGACATTCTCTTGATTCTAATTTTTCATATAAGATCATTTAACGATTCTTTTACATGATTTTATTTGTAAAACAATCATATTTCTAATTGGTAAAAAGATTTTAAACTGCATGTGAATAAGGTTAAAGGGTTTAAATTTTCACATTAAGATTGGCTTAATCATTTAGCATACTTTTCCAGGACAAGAAATACTAAATTTAGCATTAAATTGTAAATACGAACGGTTCTCTCAAAACTGAAATGACAATTTGGTACACTCCTGAATGAACTTTGTCATATATTTCAGCTATTAAATAGAAATATACTTGCTGGGTCAACTGGATACATGTAGTGTTCTTAAAAGTCTAACAATAAAAAATTGAAATCCAACGCCTTTATGGGTGCGTTTAGTCTGTTGGAGACTGGGTCAATATTTAATCAAGTTTATGATCAGAATAAAATCCATCACAATTACATAGTGGGAAAAGGAAACCGTCTTCAACAGGTTAAAGGTATTGGATGACTCTAGATCTATAATAAGAGTATATATTCATAGTGGTATTAGATTGCAAAAGAAACATAATATAATTTTCACAAACTCATGACCTAGGTCAACAGGGTGGTTTCTACTTATAAAACCACACTCTCATATCTTAGTATAGTCCTTTCATAGCAGCTATTTTGAAGACAGATATATCAGAAATAGCTTTATTCTTACATGTTTATTAAATCATGAAGATACAAACATCATCAGAAATTTTGTAATCAGTTCATAACTTGAATCTACTGAAACATGCTCCAGTCACAATCTCTCTGAGGCCAATTAGCTACACTTAGCAAATTTCCAACTTTAACCTTAGACCTAACACATGACCTAACCCTTACCCAAAGCCGATTGCATCCTAGCCCTAACTTTATTCAAAATGTCCCTGTAGCAAATGTCAGGTCACCTATTATTTATGATCAATCATTATCAATCCATTATCCAATTTGAGAAGAGAAAATTATATCACAAGATCCTGGGTTAGCTATCGCCTATCTTAGTCCTCTTTGTGCTACTGCCTTGGGCCATATATCGATCCCTCTCTTCATGACAACTTTCCCTTTGAGGAAATCCTTTGCCTGGTCCAGTCACTTGCCTCACGCTAATATTGATCCTGGCATGTCTCAGGTATTCCTCAAATTCTCTCCATTGGTCCTTTTGGGATAAGTCTCGAATTGCACTAGAAATGTTCTTGGCCACTCTGTCAAGGTCAACATGCTGGGAGTCTGCAGAGTTGGACAGGGTTGTCCTAAATACAGTGTCTTCAACGTTTGTACTGTTGATGTGGCTGCCTTGAGATTCTAAAGGCTGGTCTGGACAAGAATGGTCAGGGTACTGTTCAGAGTGGACATTTGGTCTTTGATCCACAGATGCAGCTGCACTTGAGTCATCAGAACCTGAGAGCTTTCCAGAATGTCCACCGAAAGCAAGACATGTTGTATCCCTTGATTCCTCTAGTCTATCCTTCATGCCCTCCTGTGCTCCTCTTAAAGCCACTGTTGGGTGATCTCCAACTTCCACTTTGCTTCCTTCCACCACTTTTTCTTCACTCTCTTGACATTGCTGCTGATCTTCAGTCGCGCCAAAGCACTGCGGAAGACGACCTTCCTCCTGTGCATACATGATCTTAGGGACAGCATGATAGGCCAGCCTGGATTCACCTCCAAGTATAATCACATCACCACTCCGTAGGTGCAGAGCTAGTGGCTTGGTAGCTTTGGTCTTGCCTCCAACAAGTAAGATGGCTGACTGTCCTAGGCTGTGAAACAGAAAATTTGCAGAAGTTTAGAGAGTACTTTGTCATCTCATTTAGAAATATTTTACATACAAAGCTTCATTGTTCAATATAAACAAACACTCATATATGTACCGGTATACTATGATGAATCAAAAGAGTTTAATTTCATCAAGATCAATTTTAGCCAAGAGGTCATCATTCTACACTGGTTAAGCTGTATGTTATTTTTCATTTTCAAGTCTGAAACAATATAAACACTCTTGTTTAGTTTACAGGAAGTAAGGATGGAAGTTTGTTGTATCATTAATTCATAAATATGAGTAATAATTTTGTATCTCATATCTCCAAAGGCAGATAATTTGTTACAGGATTGATGCTATCATCAGTTGTGGAACCAAAAATGATTTATATGAAATGACTTTTGGACTGGAAATGAAACGCCAGCAGTTACATTACCTGTATGAAATGAGAGGAGCAGTGAGATCAAACTCGGAATGATCTGTGTGACCCCCTAGGGTAGAGTCCATGTGATAGAAGTTCACAATGGCTGCCTGAGACTGGAACCTAGGGTACCCTAGCACCTCAGCGATCAAAGCCGACATCGAGCCCAGGTCCTTGGGGAACAGGGAGTGCTGGTCCTTGTTGTAAACTTTGTTGTTCCAATCATAGTGGTAGCCAAGGGTTACCCATCGCAGCTGGTCCATGAGAGTCTTTTCCTTTGGGGAACTGCATGGTTGAAAATTTGTGATAGAATATCGCTGGATTGAAATGCATTGTCTGAAGAGTGAAGACTATTTTAAAGCCCATCATTTAATTATAAAACAGGGACAGTTCAATGCAATTTTCTGTATAGATGAACAGATGCTGCATTATTGTTTATTAATTTCATCACCCAATCGATACTTTTTACCAAGAACTAAATTTAACTTATAATCATCAGAATAATAAATAGTCTCTTGAAAAACGATTCCATTAACACATAAATCCCAAATAATCTACTTATTTATCTCCACATATAAAAAACAAAATCAAAAGAAAACAGTGATAGCAAAAAGACTATTAACAGAACAAAGTAACTAAAAAAACAAACAGGGCAATTAGAACAGAGACATTAAAATGGAGACATTTATTAAGACAAATCAATGGATGATTGGTGAAGAGATGAGGAGAATATTTGATATAGATAAGACAGTACCTAAAATTCTTTCTGCTGGTCTGCCACGGATTGGCGAGCTGATCCTTCTGATAGTGTGTATCTAAGTTGGTAACATTGGGTTTACATGGATAGTCAGCTAGGCAACGTTTCACCCAATATCTCTGAGCACCTGGCAGGAAGGGATTCCTGATGAACTGAAATCCTGAGTGTACAAAGAGATTTGATTTGATTTATTTACCAACAGCAATAAAGCAAAGAAGAGAAGCTATTGGTTGTTAAAAAGAGCCAGATAAAAGCACATGTACTGGTCAAGCCTAACCCTTAAACAGCTAAACAAAGTATTCTGGTACATATCAGATTAGAAATGTAACTGAAACAAAAAATAATGAATTTACTATTACAAGCGATACTTTAAAAAAACAAGAATGCTCAACAATGATGATTGGGGAGAATATAAAACATGAATATGACTAGGATGATAGAATGGAACTATAACTGAGATGAAAATTTGCAGAAGCATCTTTGAAAAACAAAACTTAAATGTTTTTCATCAAAAGATTCAGAGGCTGAAATTATCATGAATGCATATCAACATATAAATGCAGACAATTCAGATGGGTTTAGATTATTATATTAAACATACTTTTCCATTTTTAATGAGAACAAAATATTCTTGTTTTCATTAGCCTTGTTGAATGCCCTTACAAGTTAGAACATTGTATTTAAGGGCATAATCATTTACTAAACATTAAACAAATAAGAACAACCCCACCAACCAATAAATCTTAAGTTATTTGTCATGGAAAAGTTACAGAAATCTAAACTGATAGCAGCAGATTTAAGGCTGATGCCGTCTTTATCATTAAATGTTAAAACCACAAATTAAATCAGACACTAAAACATTTATACCTGGAAAGCCATGGGCTCCATAGCACTGCCATTCATTGGGATAGCTAAGGCCAAAGCTTGCTGCATATGATGTAGAATTCTGGTAGTCATGTTCCTGAGCTAGCTCGGAAAGCTCAAGTCTGTACAGCTGGAATTTAAAACAAATTTTGTTACTGTAATGCACATTGTAGTATTAAACCATGTTTACTTTACTAACAAATGATGTCATAATATCATCATCTCAAATATCAACTGTTGTAAATATAATCATAATTATCAGTATAGGTGTAGGTAGATCAAGTGAGAGTCTCATATTTGTGTTGTGAAACTAGATCAGTGTCTATATTTATAAGGAATATTCAAATAAAATCAATTAGTCTATCGACATTCAACAAGTATCATGACACAACTTATTATCTATCAAATTTTGTAACCATAAACTACCATTGCATTTGCATGATTCATCATCATGCATCATTAGCATTTAGTGACAGCAGCACCTCATCACTATGGAAGCATTCTCATTAACATGTCATCAATTCATCACAATTGACAACACTTTTTATGTCTCATCAATCATTCCTCTGTAGAAAGTTTGTTCTCATCTTCAACATCATCACCATCAAACATCATCCATCGCATCGTCACCTATCAATCCTGATCCTGTCCATTGAGACTATCAAGTATCAACATTATCCTCACTGTTGACATAATTTAGCATCATCATTATTATTATCATTATCGTCATTATTTTTCTCGCCATCCGCTGCGCCACGCCACGACAGTCTAGACTCTAGACTAGACTAAATCCTACGTGTTTACGAACAGATGGGACCGAGATGATGGAAGGTATCATCCCATGACCATATTGCACACATACCATCTCCCTATGTCCATCACTATCGGTATCAAGTACATCTTTCAGACAAGGAGGAGGGGATTTGCGCTTATAAAGTTTAAATTGTGGTCGGAAGTTATCATCAGAAATATCTGCCATGTTGATGTGAACTATTCTGTAAAACTCCCATGGAGGCTGACATTTTGAATATATTATACAGCATGAGATTTTATTTCAACACTACTAGGTGGCAACATACACCACCCCCCCCCCCCCC
>BEXV01000375.1:222194-240528 GCA_003118195.1 Hemicentrotus pulcherrimus
AAAAAAAACCCCCCCCCCCCCCCCCCCCCCCCCCCCCCCCCCCCCATGAGCGTCGACTCTGGGAATACCCCTACCACTTTCATTTTTACTTCTTAGATCACGGAACTCCTTAGTTAGATATTCAAGCATCGTGCTGGTAATTCAAGTAGTTTTCTAAATAATGATTTAGCTAGCTAGCTTAGGACAAAGTGCCCTAGGAAAATCACATCTATCTTTCTATCTTTGGCACGTCTGTGCCAAAGCGCGCGGTCCACAAGGTAGTGTTGAAAAATATTTTTGTCCTTCGCGCACGGGTGCTCGCCATAAAAGGTCGTGTTTATGCGGTATGCACAAGGTGCATATCTTGCCGAATTATAAAGTCAGAGAAATGGCGTCAACTAAACGAAACACAATAAGAGTTGGTATTCTAACAGGTGAGTTCATTTTCCACATTTGTATTACTTTTCACGATGCAGATTAGCTTCAGTGTACAAATATTCGCAGGCACGAAACGCTTTTCTCCTATTCAGTCCCACCTGCTCAATAATTTGTGTGAAGTGGGCTCTGGTTGTAATTGTGGAAAAGAAATTCAATTGTTTTTGTCTGTTAGGCAGGGCCTAGATCTACTTGTTTATTCGGAAAATATTTTCAATTAATTAATTAGTTTCGCTACGTCTATCTATTTATTTCAATTAAATATGTGTAGGGGCCTAGACCTAGATCTATAGATCTAGTCTAAATGTTAAAAAGTTAGAAATTGAGTCGAATTTATTTGAACAATAAATAATTGGAAAAGAGAAAATGAAAATGCATTTAGATCTAGGCTAATTTGTAAAAAAAGTTTTGTTATATTTTATATTATTTAATTTGTTTAACACTTTAAATTATGAATCTTGACAAGATAATCCCTATAACAGCGTTTTGAAGCTATACTGGGATGGAATGTGCTATGATGACTGAGTGACAGCAGTTGACAGTAGCTGCTCGGTGTAAAAATGTCAGAGGTAAAAATGTCTTATCGAAAAGATATATAAAAGGATTCTCTGCAGTCATTAATTTCAGCGCTGCTTTATTTTCTTCTTTCTTTAACTTTTATTTGCCTTTCTGCTAACCCTGTAAGTTAGGGCTCTGATCGGATCGGAGGATCGGAGCGACACCCTCGCACCTTTGATCGGTATTGGATCGGAAGATTGACAAAAAAAATCGGCCAAATTTTTTTTTTTTTTTTCAATGACAAAAATTTTAAGTTTTTGGCAATCAAATGCTCAAAAAAAAAATCATGGGTGGGATTATTTTGTCATTTGGAGTTGTTGTAGACCATGTTTGTTGATATTTAGTGCCTTTTCATGACTGTGAAATTAACGATATTGGTCTAAGAGCAGAGGCAAAACATGCGGGCCGCCTAGTGCTGTAGCCCGGAAGGCTTACCGGGATCTAACCTGCCGGGTTGAGCATTTCGGGCCGGACCACTTCCGGGCCGAACTGTAGCCAGAATTAGATCAACTCGGTAACAAAACCCAACAGTAAAAGAAAGTTTTTAAATAGCTCATTGTTGGTTATCT
This sequence comes from Hemicentrotus pulcherrimus, assembly GCA_003118195.1. Classification (NCBI taxonomy): domain Eukaryota; kingdom Metazoa; phylum Echinodermata; class Echinoidea; order Camarodonta; family Strongylocentrotidae; genus Hemicentrotus; species Hemicentrotus pulcherrimus. The sequence goes on from BEXV01000375.1 coordinate 223,736, forward strand.
ACTTATCTTTCATATAGTTTCATCACTATAAAACCGTCAAAAGTAACTGTAGACAAATACAGCATGATGGCTCAATCTTTTACATCTGTTGACCTGTTGTTGCAATAGACTCTGCACACATAGATTTTATATTGTGTGTTACAAGTACTGTGTGTATACATGCAGGGACATGTCCCTGGTATATGTATCGCCCTGGCCCTACCTGTAAGTGATGTGACTGATCAGCCTACAGTACTGACCAATCAGAAAGTTTTCCCCGAGTGGGCGGAGAGTGAAACCTGCATAAATTAAAGTTCAGTGACTGGCACAGTAGAAAACATGTAGATGATTCATAAATTATGAAGTTTGTTGACCTAGGTGCATGATAGCCGATATAGTGAGTTGCAAATTTACCTATTTGTATGAGAGTGTGTATGGGAAAATTCGTTATGCATGAGGTAGAGGCTGAGCTGAGCTGACGGAGATGAAGTCGGCAGGGAATTAAATTAAAGAGTATTCAGTAATTTCATCATCAAATTACTTCCTGACAAGTGGATTTATTCAATTTAATTAGCAAACAATAATTTAGAATAACAATTAATCTGAAGATAATTATTGGGGCCCTTCCTCTCTTATTATTCCCCTGTCTCTCCCTGCCTCTCCCTGCCTTAATTCTTAGCCAAAATCGAACAAAAATTAAAAGCCCAGATTGAAATAATAAAAGAACAAAAATGACAAGTGTGTGAAATGTTGATAGACTTTATAGATGAGAAGAAAAAAGAAGTTATCTTTATCATCATTCTTCCTACCATATCTATCTTTTTTCGATTCTATTTTTCATCTTCTGAAAATGTTTTAAACCTATTTCCCCCTTAAATCAATTTGATCTTCTTTCTTTTAAAAGTATTTCGCATGTTTTCATTTCTTTCTAGTTTCTTTCATTTTGTCTCTCGATCCCTCCAAAATTCACATCTCTTTCTCCATCATGTTGCAGAAATGTAGAATACAAAAACATTCCCTATCAAAGATAAATACATGCCAGAAAGCTTGGGCCCAGCTTGGTGTAACATTACACAGCGGTCTCTTTGAACAGGGTTCAAAGGTTCAAAGGTTCAACATACAGCCTTTTGTCCTGCTATTGCACACATTCCAAAATATATGTAAATGTCAGCTAAGCGTATAGCATGTGCCTTACATGAGGTCATTGTTTTTAATTGGCGCACAGACACACCAATCATAGTGAGTCACAGGGACATGAGCTATTTTTAATGTCTAGTACATGTAGCATGCCCTATGCTTCATCTTTTTAGGGAGTGGATTCCCGAGTGGATTAAGGGTGATAGTTTATGCTGACCTGGGACTAGCATGATAAACAAAATGTAGCGATGTGCCCTGTATTCAGGACAAGGTCGGTAGGTCACACAAGATGTGTTTGTACTAGCCTTTTTATAGCTTTCAAATTTAATCTAGTCAATATTATTTCAGTCTAACTCTGTCCGGGTTACCGGACCTTTCCAGGTCCCGTTAAGAAATTTGGAATATTAATTTCAAAGTCATGAAAAGGCACTAAATATCAACAAACATGGTCTACAACAACTCAACATGACAAAATAATCCCAGCCATGTTTTTTTAAAAGCATTTGATAGCTAAAAACTGAAAATTTTCGGCATTTAAAAAAGAAAAAAAAAAAAATGCCGATTTTTTTTCCGATCATTTCTATTGATCGGCGATCGGCAATTATTATCCGATCACCCCTGATCGGATCGGTATCGGCGTCCGCCGTCTGCCATCCAATGATCGTTTACAGGGTTACTTTCTGCCCAAAATTGTGACTTTTTGCCTGATTATTGCCAAGGGAGGGGGGGGTGTCCTTCTTTTGGGGGCAATGTGACCCAGCTGCCCCCATACTGTATGCCTTTTTCTAAGCAGGTGATACTGGTGCACTGAGCAAACTTCTGGAAAAAAAAATGTCCAAAACCAAGTAGTTTGGCCATGAATTATAGGCGGAGTTATGGCTTAATGGTGTAATCATTAAATAAAAAGAAAAGTCATCACAGGCAAAAAAAGAGGATTTTTTTTAATGCTGTGAGTCCTCCGCCCCCCCCCCCAAAAAAAAAAAATTCTCTGTCTCTTCTGAAGATTGATGGACATTTTAACATTGAGGCAATGACTACTGTAAAATGTCATATCCTACAAATGCGTATTTCCAACAATTTCACTTTATGGGCTTGATACTTTGATACAAAGCAGAAAGCTGTTAATGATACATCAAATGCTAACCGCACCATCACATTCCAGATACCCGCACGCTTTGCAGAGGTTCTGTTTAAGCTACATCGTTCTTTATAATCATATGCTGTGAGAGATCAAACTCTGAAATTGACAAATATTTATTCATGAGTAACATATCAGAAACATAGTTTTACTGTACACATTAATAGCATCATGATTGTTTGAAGGATATTTGGTGCAGGATTTATAAAAAGTGTGCTGGAACACTGTATCGATAGTTTCCAGCAGGTACATATTCGTACAAGTCTGAAATTAAGGGACTTAAAAACTGTATTTCTCCCACGTTTCTTAATTACAAACATAATTTTTTTATATATAAAGTTATACAGTGTTATGGTCGAAACTCGAAAGCACATGAAAAAATACCTGGGTAGATATGTCTCAAAGTTAACGACTTTAAGGCCTACTATCTGACATTCTTCAAGTGAAGCTTTGATATCGTTTGTTAAACTTTTGTAATAAAGTATTGATGAGGGGGACATAGCATCTGTCTGTGTTTTTTTATTACTTACTTTACTTTACTTTAATACACAATGTTGTAGGTCTAAGCCTGTTCATCGATCCAGGATTCTTCCATGATTAATATTACTTGTGGAGGGAGGAGGTTGTGTAATAAGATGAGTCAATAGATAACACCTAGACCGGCTCATACAAAAAGCTTGCATTCTTTGACCAGTGACTATCAAGTCTATTCTTTAATGAGTTAACCGACCCAGCTGCCACAACGTTTTCTGGGAGACCATTCCACAGTTCCACAACTCTATTGCTAAAAAAGTATTTTCTTATATCTAGCCTTGAATATTTCTTTTCAAGTTTTCTAGAGTGACCTCGAGTGGGCCTACTTCCTCAAATCCAAATACACATTTAAAACATCAACCAGTTTAAAATATTGAAAAATGATAGAAATTAATATATGCAAACCTGATCACAAAATATAAGTTTCAAATTTATTTTCCACATTGTATTACCCTCAGGACAAGTACGAAGTACAATACACAGTCTTTTATAAAATAGATTAGCCCCGACCAGTAGCTTACATCTTGACATTTTGTGTGAGTAAGTGCTGAGATATGACGGCACCAAGTTTTACCCCTACATTTTTTGTTGTACGTACCTGGCATTTTTTTTGGTATCTCTGACATTTTTACCTCCAACATTTTTTACCACTGACATTTTTTCCTCTTACATTTTTACCTGGCACCCAGTAGCTCACGTCTCAACATTTTGTGTGATAAAGTGCTGAGATATTATGACGGCACCAATTTTTACCCCTACATTTTTGTTTGTACCTGACATTTTTTTTGTACCTCTGGCATTTTTTCCTCTGACATTTTTACCTCTGATATTTTTACCTCTGACATTTTTTTTCCCTAGACATTTTTACCTCTGACATTTTTACCTGGCACCGATAGTAGCTGTAAGTTTGTAAGTTTGTAAGTAGACAATTTTACACCATTTTGACATTTGTTGTCTGCACCATCAACCAGTAGGGGCGCTGGTCAAAGAATGAGGATTTTCCTCATAAACCAGGATATCCTCATATCGTTCTAAAAGATAAGGATCGTCTGCAGACGTTTCATATTTTTGATTGGCGTGTTGGCCATGTGAAAAACCGATTCCTGGATGATTTTCTTGATGCATTTTACATTGACTTTGTACAGAGACTTTCACTTTAAGAGCAGTAAATCCTCAGGAAGACGGACAACCCATAAAACCTAAAGTAGACAATGAACTAGGGTTATTTTCTTTTTATTTCCATTTTTCGCATCGCCAGCATGCAGTTTGGAAACTCGAAACCTGCAGAGCGCCGAACACAAAATCGTCAGCAAAAATGCAGACGATCCTTATCTTTTAGAACAATATGAGGATATCCGTGTTCATGAGGAAAATCCTCATTCTTGGACCAGCGCCCCTACTGGTTGATGGTGCAGACAACAAATGTCAAAATGGTGTAAAATTGTCTACTTACAAATGAAATACTTATGAGTGAGTAAACTCCTAGACCAAAAGCTTTAGTGTCTGATATCGACACTTGTTCTGCTGAGATTACATCTGGCTCGCTGGTTCTGAAATAAAAATATTACCTATGTCTGTATCATGTGCAGTGGATTTTGAATGAAGGAAGGTGGGCATTATAGGACTATCCCTTGAAGGTGGGTAACTACAGGTAACTACAGGTAAACATATTTCTGCATGTTCATTATATTTCAGTCTAGTTGTAATCATATTTGTTTAAACTTCTTTCTTTCTCCTTTTTGTGTGTTTTATGTCTTACATCAATAAATATAAATAACAAAATGTTTTATCTGGTCTGTTTCAGTTAGCGATACATGCTCAAGAAAGGAAGCTGTGGATAAAAGTGGTCCAAACTTGAAAAAGTTGGCTGAAGATACCAATGGGTAAGAAATTTTAGATTTGACATATTGTAAGTAGCCTAATTAAATGTTACCATCTGAATGATATGTAAATTGTAATTAAAAACAATTAAGGTACTTAAATTGGTTGCATTTTTACATTTTTGATCACATACATTACACATTAATAGCAGAATCATTTATTTATTTGCTATTTAGGAAGGTTTGAGGTATTTGGTTATTTGCTTTCCCACATGTTACTAAGTAATGAAAACTGAACAAAAGTTGGTACAGACAACATTGTATCCTTGACTTATATTTGTATCTGATCCAGGTATATATGGCTATATTCTTGATAGAACTATCAGATATACTGAAGTCACAATCAGTAACATATTAGGCAAAATACATTGCACTAGATATTGAGTGACAAAAGTATTTTAGGAGAGATTAATTATATCACACAATACAAGAATATATTGATACTTAAATCAGTTATAAAGTTAATGGATATTTTAAAGACTTTTAAAGGTGCAGTGTCAGTAGATATTGAATTGCCTGTAATGTCTGGTACATTTATATTTGTAATTACACTTCACTGTTTAATTCCAAGTGATATATTGATGTGTGTTTAATTTTCAAACGTTGCAGTTTATGGCAGCATTTAATTGTGTGACAATTGTGATTACATTTTTATTATGATATTGATTATTGATATATGGTATGGTTTGATCCTTTTTGAACAAAAAAAATTCCCATTGAAAAGGGAGTTGTGAAATTATTGAAGTACATGAATGAATAATTTTCTCATCATATAGTACCAATGTAATATCTGCGTGTTACTATCAACACCACATCAATAGCTTCACAACAAGCTAGAATATAGTGATTCATATTGAGATGATTAGTTGCACAAAATTGGAGAACAGACTTTGAGCAAAGACCACACTAAAGCTTTTAGTAGTGCACTTGTCAGACTTAAAATAAAATGCATACATATAGTTGTTTGTATTCTTACTAAACCCTTCAATATTTTTTGTCCAAACTCAAGTTTGGTTGATTATTTTTCTTTTATTATGGCAAAATCATGGCTATGTGTAGTATCAATAGAAAGAGTGATTATTCCTCTTTAAAATGATAACCAATTTGTTATGACTTTTCAGTCATGGAATGTACATTGCATCAAAACAAGAGGCAAGGTAAAAAGTGGAAAGTTGCATAATATACTGCTTTTGTTCAGCTGTGCATTCTTCTTTCTTTGAAGAGTTAAAACTGCTGTGTGTTGCACTGCTTTACAATACAGTGTGCGTGCACTTACCAGTGCTTTTTGCAACTGTTCACTTTTGACCCTGCCCCTTATTCTGATGTACAGTACTGCTCATTTCATGCCTGCAACAAATATCACTTTAAAAGAGGAATAAACATAGTTTCTAATGATATTGATAATATAATATATAATAATATTGATAATTATCCCATGACAAGAGATAAAATTGATCAAACTTGAGTTTCCAAACTTTTTTGAGGGGTTTATTGTTATTTTTTTGATTGATACTATTATGTAATTACACCCTTATCACATTCTACAGACTTGATGGTGTAATTGTAGCCACAGGAATTGTTCCAGATGAGATTTCAAATATCAAGGTAAGAATGACACATTTTAAAGTAACAACTTAATTGAATACTGAATAGAATGCAAGAAATAAGATGATGAAAAATGAAATCCTTAACCTGAAATGCGTAATCTCTGGCACAAAGAAGGAAACTTTGTCAGGATGTTAACAAATATTTGCTATAAACATGACATGTCAAGCTTGTGGCATGTTAAGAAAGAAGAAAATAGTTTTCAAAATGCGATGTATCAATGATAAGAACAAACCTGTCTTTACATTAGTTAACAAATCCACAAAATAATCCTCAATTGAGTGGCTACATATGCAAGGAGAGCAATGTATATGTTTCATTGCAGCATTGGCTGACACTTTGATATATCACAGAGCTTAATATTGTCAATGAGTGCAAATACACATCATTTACATGCACACTCTTCCTCTGCAAAAATGTACAAACCAGCAACCTCCTAATATGTTGGTTCCCATTACATTGTGTCACAGAGCACAACGTTGGTTCTTGTCCTATATTTGATGTATAGAATAGTTACTTCTATTTCATTCTTTTTGTGTATCCCATTAAAACCTTGACAGGAGACTCTGTTAGAATGGAGTGATGTGAAGGAGCTTGATCTCATTCTGACCACGGGTGGTACAGGCTTTGCTGATAGGGATGTCACACCAGAGGTAAGATTTATGAGAGATGTGGGTTTCAGATATCATTGGAAAACAGGAAAAAGAAATAGATTAATTTTTTTAATTACCCATACCTAAAAATGAAGTTCACTTTGAATTGAATTGATTTATTTCCACATTTCCATAAAAAATAACAAAACATTATACCCAATACATAGTGATTATTCCCATTACATGGTGATTATTCAACACATCACATGATCGATGACATAAAAACATTAGAAGAACAAAAATCAACAAGAACAAAAGCTTGAATATTGAATAAGATTAGACTACAAGTCTACAAACATATTAATGTCAATATGGGGATTATAAAAAGTGATGTTATAACATGACTCCTTGTTTGATTTAATAAATGAATAATTTATATTGGAAAAGAAGACAAAACAAAACAATAAATAAATGATATATACAATTCAGTTGAGGTAAATGAACTACCGGAGGTATTAAAGATATACACCCATTCTTCAAAGATGTTTGGATTTGAATACCTGCATGTTTTTTTTTTTTGTGTGTGTGTGTGTGTGGCAGTGAGTGAATTTGATGACTGGGATGATAATACTTTAAAGCCTATTTGATTTCTATAATCCCAGATTATCATTACCGGGATGTAATATGACTTGTAATGTTCATTCTATATTTTGAAAAGTTAGACTTTGTAGGAGACTTCCTAAGAGAATGTCTTCATTGTTACAAAAGTTAATGTATCTACACTAAGACAAACAATGAGAAAACCATAAGAACTGATACATTTTTATACCAAATTTAATTTCTTAATTTTGTATATCAATCTCTCTTTCCTCACAGTTGCTCATTTATCTTTGCTTTTTGGATGTATATTAACCATTGACACATTGTTATTTTACTACAGGCCACAAAGTCAGTGTTGGAGAAAGAAGCTCCGGGCCTAGCAATGGTCATGCTCATGGGATCCCTCAAGATAACACCGTTAGCTGTCTTATCAAGGTATCCACACTTACATAGACCTATTTTACACTTAAAGGGGGTGTGGCATGGCAAATACAGGTTAATGCCATCTACAACTTATTTTTGACAACTGCACATAAACAAAAGGACTTGATAACGGTCAGCACGCGCAAGTGTACGAGAAATAGACCGAAGTTCTCCTCACGCTTCGGTTTCGTGTATGTTGCACGCACATGAATACTGCGGTCACGTCGTCCATAGTCTCGTCATGCTACACCCCCTTTAAGTGACTTAATGATATGAAATGACTGATTGAGATTTTTTTCATGTCACATTTTAATGAATTGATAACATTAACTGTCAAATCAAGATCTACAAACTTATTTTTGTGACACTTGAGAAAATTTATGATATAGGATTCTGCATCAAGATATTCAGATTTCACCTATAGGAGGAGGCATGTTATCTCAAATTGTTTCTCTTGACCCAGGTGGAAGAGACAGATACCTTGTAGAGAGAAGTTCCTTGAGGGCAATGTATGGCAGCTCTGCCAAAGCGAAAATAATGGTAAAAGATACAGATAATACAAATTTCGAGCTCCTTGACCAAAGATAGTATTTTGCTATTTAAAGACATAACAGATTTTCAAAGTGATCATTATGGTTGAATTCGAATTTGTTATTATTCATACCCAGATTAACATTGTATTTTATATCTTATTCAATGATGAATGTTAGGTCTGTTTGTGGAATCAGGAAGAGGACACTGATTGTCAATCTACCAGGCAGTCTTAAAGGTTCACAGGTAAGAAGACATAGGGTGGAAGAAAGAAATAGAGAAGGTAAAAGAGAGGGGGTTGGGATCGGGTGAGAGGGAGGGATGGAGGGAGAGAGAAATGATTGAGAGAGAGGATAAGGAAGGAAGGGAGGGAGGGAGAGAGAGACACACACACAGGGAATGTGGGAGGAAGAGACAGGGAATGAGAAGGTAAGATTTTGTTTTAAAGATACAAGGAGGAAGCCATGGAGAGCCTTGGAAAAGAGAGAGAGAAAGAGAGGGGCGGGGGAGAAAGAGAAAGAGCCAGACAGAAGAGGAAAATATTGTTGCAAAAATTAAAAGCCATAAATGAAGAGCAAAATGAAAGAGAAATCGGGTAGATATTTGATGTATGCAAAGATGAACTTATATCATGTACAACTGTAGGGAAATGTAGTAGTGTTTTATGTGCAAATACATTCTACCTTGACAGAATAAGATTTTTGTTGGGAGTGGGGCAAGGAGGAGGGGGGGGGGGGTGTAGTTGCTATGAGTATCTTGCCTTAAGTCACCTTGTTTCTTTCAACAATTGTTGTTTTGCAGGAGTGTTTTGGCTTTGTCCAGCCTTCTCTCAGCCATGCTATTCAGCTGTTGAAGGGAGAACGAGCCTGCGTCAAAGCGACTCATAAAGAACTGGCTGCATCAGGACCACAGCCAGGAACACTGCCGGAACCACAGCCTATCAACATGGTTTCAGTGAGTGTTTGAGGGAAGTTAGTCATATTGGGGACTGTTTTGGGATATATAAAGAAACTTCAAATAGTTTATTTCAATTATCGTACAAAATATGCCCCATAATTGTTTGACTTCATATAAATGTCTATTGGGACAATCAGCTTCATGTTTGATACTTTTCAATCATCATACAAAACAAATAAATGCAAACAAAGAAATAATTTGTAGAGCATATGAGGGTAGGGAATAGTGAAGAAAACAAACAAACTATAACAACAGAATCAGACCATAACAAAAGGAAAGAAATTTAGTGGTCTATAGTATAGGGACAACAGTTGAAAAAATGTTTCTTGGTTTGAATTTATCATTATCTGAAGCCCCCACCTCCCAGGGGGTGGTAGTCTTTGTTTCCAATTTGCAAGGCATGAACTTACACTAATGTGTGGATTTACTTTAATTTTAGCTTCGAAAGCATGTGTTAGTGCTGTTTGATATTGAAAGTTTTGAAGAGAGATGCATGAGCCCAGATTTCTGACTATTTGTTGAAAACAGTGCTGCCCTGTAAAACCGATTAATAATGATATAAAATATTAACATTCTGATTGTCATTAACAGCAACAGTCATCTTTATTTTGCACTGCAAATTATAATGATTGATAATGATTAGATTATGATTTATGTCAATGCCAGAGTGGTCAATGCGAAGCATATATTCATTTCATTTTTGTAAATTAATTTTTTGGAAGTGAATTACACTCTTTGCATTCATCATTCAATATCATCTACATATTGGTAGTCAAAAACAGTCATGATCTAGGAATAATTGCACATGACATTGTTGATTTAGAAATTGTAGATCTGCCTAGTTATTAGGCATCTTCTAGCATGATTTGATATTCCTCAGTTTACAATCTGTTAAAATGCTTGACTATCATACCGTATTCAGGCAATAAATGTCATCAAACATCATTGAAACAAGAGGGAATTGAAAGAATGGATGTTGCACTGCTCGACAGTTATTCATATTGTATAATAAATCACTACTTCGTTTTTCTCTTTGCTGTTGATGTGAGTTAAGGATGTCCAGACATAGTGTCATTTACATAACAAGCTTTGTATGTTTGTAGACGAACAAGAAAACCCTAAAGCGTAAACAAATACAAATTTTCAGAAGACATGAAATGTGTCTTAAATTCATTCATACTTAAATTTCGTTTACATGATACCTTACTTAGCAATTGTGTGACTAATTAAAAATCACTTTAGGCACATCATACATAATATCTTCATCCTCATAATCTCTTATGGAAGAACAAAATTACACTGGTTCTTAGACAAACTGTGGATTTTCATCAGGCTAGAAGTGGCAAAAAGATGTGGATGAAATGCGGAGAGTGTCCCATTTCCAACAAAGAACTTTCAAGGAAACTTTCTTTATGTGTATGTTCAGGCTGCTCACAGATTGAAGAAGAAGAAGAAGAAGAAGAAAAAGAGGAAACACAAACGGCCAAGAACAACCAGCCCTTTACCCGGTGATGAAGGTGAGGCTGTGGTGTCTGCAGAGACATGGCATGATCAGGATAACCTTGAAGACCGTCACTCATCACCAGAGAGAAGTAGATCTCCGGCGGCTGGACACCAGGGCCATGCAAGCCCGAGACTCGAATCAAGTCCCGTCAGTGATGGACCGGATGCAGAGAGAAAAGAAATTGAAATAGGCCTGGAGGAAGAGATGGAGGAGAGTAAGGATGTGGAGGAGGATGAAGAGGTGGAGGGAAGTGAAATGGAGGCAGTGTCACCATCAAGCATGACAAACCCTGTCAATATGGACGTCATCATGAGCAGCCTGAAGCACATCGATGACAAGGACGACGAAGACGATGATGACGTTGCGGATGATGTTGAAAGTCCTGAAAGTCGTGTTATCAATGAGAGTAACGGCCCTGAGAGTGAGGAGGATGTCAACAGCGAGCAAGGGAAATCCCCTACACCTTACACAAAACCTAGAGTGATGATTATACGAAGAACATCTGGGTCACCTATTAAGAGGAAAATTGAGAGAGTTGATGACAGTGATGAAGAGAGTGGTGGAGAGGGATGGTCTTTGTTGGAGAATAAAGATGATGATGATGATGATGAGCAAAACAAAAGCAGTGAAGAGGATGCATCCTTCACAAGAACAAAGCATTTGTCTCCTATCACCACTATTGATATGAGTGCCATTAGAGGAGATGTTGTGCGTAAACCACTGTACGCATCTGAGACACGCTCTCGTGAACCCGATCTGGGAGTCTTTCAGTTTGATCCTGAGGATACCGAGGGAAACAGGGAATCACCAAAGAAACAACGGAGGGTCATTGTTCTTTCGCGGCCCTTTGGCAAAGCCCCAAAGCAGAAAAAGCCAGCTAAGAAGGCCACTTCCAAGAAGATCAAGCCTGAAGCAATGGTTCATAAAATCCAAGCCGGTAAGCCCCTGAACACCTTTTTGAGGACGTGTTCACTGTTGGCGGACATCACCCTTTCACGCGGCAAGCGCAATGTGAAGCGCCACCTGGTGACACGACAGAGAGGGGACCAAGAGGTTGATACAGGGATTTGGAAGCGAGGAGAGCAGGTGCAGGAGAGAAACAGGGTTGATGATTTGTTTGCACCCACTGATGAAGGGAAGAAGGAACAAGAACTGATCAAGAAGAATAAGCGGAGGGACGAGTACGTGGTAGCATGGTACCTATGGTGTCCTGGACATGGGAAGTGTCATAGGAAGTGTGGCGGATATGGCACGTGTGTGGAAGGTAAGATATTTCTACCATTTTATTTTTAAAGGATAGAATTTGTAATCTTGCATTAAATGAAAAGATTGCCTAGCATGCCTACTGCTGTGATGAGTATTATGAAAATGTTTATAATTTAATTTTAACTGGAATAAGGAATACTGTTGCAAAAGTATTATTCCAAAACTTAATCTCCTTGCAAGTGGGAAAAGGTTCTGAGCTATAATATAGAACTGAGATATAATAAATAGAAGCACGACAGGTGCATTTGACCTCATAAGAGGCTTAAATTCAGTCAGGATGAAATAGAAAATGTATATCTTATTTAGAGCTTTGAGTCATTCCCCATAAGGAGCCATTTTTTCTTTCCCCTATATGCCCAACATGCAAACAAAATTTTGCTTTGATTTTGCTTACCTCTAGGTTGTCCAGGAGTATCCCACAAACAAGACCGTCACAACTGCTCCGTCCTGGTCAACCTCAAACTCTACCTTGGAGACCTTGACCACTGGGTAGTGACCATCACTGGACAGCACGTTGACCCCAAGGACTCGGTCATCTGGACCCCTCCGCCCAAGGATAAGCTCCGTCACGGTGTGGACGTTACGGACCTGATCGTGTCTCACTGCCAGAAGGGTGATAGTTTGGATGAGATCCACCAGAAACTGATGGAGGACCCAGAACTTAAAGGGATAGCTCCCACAAAGAGGAGATTGACTCATTTGTTGTATAACAGCAGACACCTTAAGACAAAGAGAAGAAGCCAAGTTCAGGAGGAGGAGGAGGAGGAGATAGATGATGAGGCTGAATCATGACATCGGCCATCTTAAAACCTCATTCTCATATTTTTTTCTTCACACTTTTTGTGCCAATGCTGTTGATCTACACATCTACTGACAAGCCAAACTGGCTGAGTTGCTCAGATAATGGATCACAATTGGCTAAAAGATTACACCTTACATTATAAATACATACAGGGTATATAAATGAACAGTTTCTGGTCATAACCGGACATGCATTGAACAGTTACACTTCTACCATCGATATAGTAGACATTTTTGCTCAAATTACCTTCTGAAGAATGATATGGCTCCTGGGATATCATGCTTCAATGGCAGAGAAATTTTTTGTAATATTGAGTTGCTGTGAAACCATAAATTTTTATTTAAATGCATGTAATGTTTGTGAGTTTAAAAAGGGTTGATATTTGTGAGTTTCATGTTGCGGCGAAGCAATCAGATCACAATTTATTCAAGTTTCTTACCATGAAAATGGTTGTTCATAACAATTCACGACAGTTCCATGAAGTGAAATCTTGTGGATTTACAGTCTGTTATGGTGGCCATCCTTACATTTTGCCAAGAATATGAACAGGAAACAATGTAATATGAATGATCTGGAATAGTTATTTTGTAATTACTTATGATTTTATGAAAAAAGATTGTTACTTAATTTAATCTTCCTATCTTCCTATATTACATGTATGGAATGTCAGCCAATTATCAACAGCGGAATGTATTCCAAATTTCTAACATCTACAAAAAATTAACATTTTCATATGCTTTCCAATCAAGATGAAGTAATTAAAAACAAACCAAGTGAAACAAAATATTGTTTCGCTTACAGTTACATTTAGAAAAAATGATGACCATGTTATATGCAGGTGTCATATTCGAGTAGTATAGTGGTATAGACCAGTTTTTGAAACGCCCCCCCCCCTCTTAAAAAAGGAAATGGAAGCTCTTATTACTGATCATGTGAAAGAATATGTTTTGACTAATACGTGATGATACAAATTTTCCTGGGAAACCTCCTACTAATTGAAAGACATCATGAATGTACTTGAACATTGAACCTTTGGATATATATTTTTGCTTTTTTGTGAACTGAGTTTGAAGTATTGCCATCTGAAGGCAATATTCAAACGATATTGAATGGATATTTTGCACCCAAAACCCTTGAGCTGCAATTTTACCACTACCGGTCTATATCTTTAAGCTCTTGACTGGAAAAGCAAAAGTCTTTGGTTCAAGCCCCATCGCAATGGGAGTGTCCTTTGGCCAAACATTAAAGGGATTGTTTAACAATGTTAAATTTGAGATACTACGTGTTATCAGTGTCTGTGATATGGTGTAATATTGAAGCCCTAAAAAAATTGCGCTTCAAAATGATCAAGAAGTGCCTCAACAAAGTAAAAATATTTGAGTGACCGGTTATACGATACTCATTTTCCCCAATAAACTGTAGTGTTATGAAAACCGTCAGGCGAACGGTTTTCAAAATTTGTAATCCCAATCATAAATATCTTGATAATCAGACAGGCGATCGGTTTGTAAAAGTAATGGGGTTCCTGACTGACCTAAAGGTTTATAATTATCATTGCATCATGAGCTAAATCCAGAATTTTGTTCCAGAATCTGGGACAAAGTTACCGGATCCCTTTAATCTGCATTTGCCACTCTCCATGACTCCACCCATACATGTACTAGGTGTTATATGGAAACAGGTAGGAAGGAATTCTTTGAAGGGTGTGAGCACCGAAACTGGTAACCTAACTACAGCCAGTGTAATGCCTTTTGTGCTGGACATGAGAGCTATACAAATATCCAATATTATTATTATTAAAACCCCACTGTCCTACTTGTTGCTACTTGCTCCCTCTATATAGAAAACTTCCCCAATCGGAGCCTGTTGGTCCCCCATGATCCTCTTTTTCTTATGGTAGTTGAGAGCTGAGTTAATGAGATAGCCAACTGTCGGTAACCTCCCTTCTGGCCCAGTAGTATTGACGGTTTTTATTATCATATTACGTGAGAACTTACCGTATCCTAGTTGTGCACACTAGCAGACTATTACAAATTTGATGGAAATACTGCCACATTTAATTCATTTCAAGTGGGAATAAAGTTCATGTACCCCTCATAGGTATATTAAGTCTACTGTAAGTTTCATTTTTGCATAAATTTCAGATTTCTTGAATTTCAATGAAATATTTTATTAATAAAATATACACTTTTGCAATTTGATGGATTGCTGTCAGTCATTTTTGTTTCATAAATGCATTTGTAAATCACAATGCACTTGCCTGCTAGTAAGAAGTATTTTATATTGTAAGATCTCAATACATTTTAGTTTTTTTTTTCTTCTCAGAAATCATGTACAAAATAATTCTTAGTTTCTGGAAACGAAATTTGTAAGTAAACAAATTCAAACATACTTCCACCAAAAACCTACATCATATCAAACAGCCTTGTATGTGTGAATGAGAGTGGCATGTGAATGTTATTTCAAGTATTTATTGTTTTTATTTTTCTTGTCCTGACAAGCCATTTCCAGCATAGTGATGAGTAACAAATTAAGAGTAATACTAGCCCATTTTCTCTTCATATGCAAATCCAAACACAACCATGAAGCTAAATGAATGATAGAAATGTATACCAACTCATCTCTTTGATTAGAATATCAATTTAACTTGAAGAAATTTCACTTGCCGCAACTGACCTCCAATATTCATTTATTACTTTATTCAGTTGTTATTTGTGTGTGTGTGTGTATGTGGGAGGGGGGGGGGTACAAACAAACTACATTGGCCCATAACTTCAACGTTTTATATTTGACAACAGTGTTCAATATGACTTGGTTCATTCTTGGTTAAATTGTATTTCCTTTTCTTCAGAATTTACCAACTGTCAGTCATGGACATCACAATTGTCAGAAGATTCGTAAGTATGATTTATATTATTTGTCCATTTTTGTGTGTTGATAATAATACTCATGCACGCAAAGTACTATTTATCCAAAAATATGAAATAATTTTCTGAAATTTACCTTGTCCTGTCTGAGAATGATCCAAAATATGTAGGATATAATGCCCAGTAACAAACTATCTTGAATGAAATACATGATCATGTACTGCCAATGTATTTGATGAAGAATTTGGAGAATGGACACAACTTTGGAATTCATTTCTTGAAGTGATCACATACAGTTCTGGGAAGAAGGGTAAAGATTTTTAATGATTTTAATATGGTTTGATAATTTGTCTTGTTATGGTAACAAACTTATATGTCACCCAAACCAATACATGACCCTAGGCTGATCATCCTGATATAATTGAACAGCTCAGAAATATGAAATACATGAAGACTTTGAAGCATCACAATGCCATATGTAGGATTTGTGTTTATTTTGGGGGTGGTTGCATTTCATTACATTTTGCAAGAATTATAATATTAGCAGCATTTTTGAGGCAGATCTGAGCCAGAAAACAAGACATACAGGGTTTGGTTAGTGTAGCTCTCCTTTGAAATGCTGGAGAAAAATGAGACCGTTGTGTAGTTATGATTTAAATTTGTGAAATATATGTTCAATCATTGTGTTTTTGGAGTCATTGTTCATCTTGATACCAACACCATGGGAACCAATCTGTTGTGAATATATTAGATATTTGAAGGAGATTTAATCTGCCTACTGCATGTAGTGAAACCAAAGCATTTTCAAAATTCCTTTATGCCATCAGGTCACCATGATGTTGAGAAGGTTGCCAGGCGTCCTAGAGATTCCATCTACCCAGTCATCCCTTTCAAGGATGCTCTCAAGATCGTCATGGATCACACCCCGGTACTGCAACCAGAGGTTGTGGATATTAACGGTTAGTGTAGAGAGAGAG
>BEXV01000375.1:242631-254459 GCA_003118195.1 Hemicentrotus pulcherrimus
GGGGTCTGTGTCTGTTTGGAGTATGCAAACATTGAGTCAAATCTACATGTACCTGTAGCCTGTGTGCTATTGTTTCAGATACAAGAACAAAAAGTATAAGAATATTTCTTGTCCTTACAATTTACTCATCCATTGCGCTTTTTTGCTCTGTGATTCTCAGGGTCGAAGGGAGGTTTCTATCAAAATCCTGTCTACCCCTAAAACAGGCCAAGACATCAGGTAGGTACAACCATAGCATATTGAGAGGGATAGTTGTGACACGTGGACACGTACATGGTCAAAGGTCAATTCACAGAGCCCTAAATAGTTCTCTCTCTTAGAGAATGTCTGTGGGAGGGAGCTACTTGGAGCTCATGAATTGACATTGATCGCGTACATGTGCGCATGTCACAACTGTCTCTCTCAATACGCTATGGGTACAACTGTCCATCTAGCTGTCTCTGTATAGAATTCATATGCCAGATCATAGTTGTGATGGGGTGTGCTCTAGTGTAGGTATTATTGACATATCCAAAACTACGCCACAACTTTATGGCCATCAGTGATGTACAATATATATACCCGGTATGTATTTATCTTTCCTATACCTACCCCAAATCAAGGTTACATGCTATTACATATCATTAAGTGGTATAGAATCGATTCCCTTATTATAAGAATGGCACCAGCTACACAGACCAGTGTGCTATCAATGTTATCAAGATCAATGGTTTCCCTACATTATAGGCCTACTAGGAATAACTTCCATAAGAAACTATCAGTAATAATTATTTGAGTAGAAATATGGTGTGTAAGTAGCTACATCTGCAATTACCAGTTATCAATCCATGACATAGAGATCACTGGTTTCTCCACACTCTAGGCCTATTGGGAGTGACCTGCAGGAAGGGACCATGCTGGTCAGCCCTGGAACCAAACTCAGTCCACCAGAGCTGGGTCTCCTAGCCTCGGTGGGAATCACCAAGATCAAGTGTTACCGTCGACCAGTGGTCGGTGTCTGCTCAACAGGCAATGAGGTAAGTAAATTTTGGAGCACCTGAGCCTGTTGCATAAAACTTATTATCGATGGTAACTTTGCCATCAATGGCAACTACTATTGTAACCGGGCTCAACAGCCAATCAAAATCAAGGTTTTCATGGTTGTTACCATTGATAGCAAAGTTACCATCAATGATTAGTTTTGTGCAACAGGGCCCAGGAGTGTCAAATCTGACATACATGAGCCCTATATAAGAACCTATTTTGATTAATATGTGATAGTTCTTATTTGTCAAGGTTATGTGGTTAGTGTTAATGGTTCCAGTGGTCTCATATAGTTTGTTTTAGATTGCCCTCAACAAATCAGTTTGATCTTTCAAGCAAATGTCTTGAATCAAGGCCTTTTAAAATATCAGAGAGAGAGGGGGGGGGGTAGATGGATCAAACTAATGTTATATCACCCTTATCAGGGGGAATATGGCCTCTTTTTCTTGGTTAAGTATTTCCTAGAGAAATTATTTTTCTTGCAATCATGTATTATTTGTATTTTTGTGTGAATGAAATTTGAGCATAATATAACTTTGAGTGGATGTATATTGAATGTAAATTTGAGTGTTTCTACATGTACCTCCTATATTAACCATACAGTTGACAGAGCCTTCAGAGAAGCTTCCTCCAGGCCACATCTATGATAGTAACAGAATCACAATGCTGGCTACCCTGCTAGAGATGAGCGTACCTACTGTAGATGTAGGCATTGCACCTGATACGTGAGTATTCATATGAACTCTTTGACAGTAGCATGTTGCGGATTTAAACAAGAACAATAAGACCATCAAATGAGGGGAGGGTGTACTAATAAATGGATCACCATGGCATGCTTAACTACTCTGCTATGCTAGAGATGACTGTACCTACACTTGATGTAGGCATTGCATGCACCTGATACAATATGTTATATATATATATATATATATGGTTCAGGAGATGGAGCAGTAGCCTTTGAAACAGCATTGACAGTGCACTTGGCATTCATTCGCACTTCCTTTGTCCCTCCTTAGTCCTATAGGGCCTAAAGGTGAAGGTTCCTGAAGCATTCTTACAGATATGTACTTGCAGTTGCAACACTTACCGGTATGTGAAATGAATAAACAACAACGACTGTTGACCCTGTCTTGTGTGTTTATTTCCATCATCCCAAACATTCCAGCGTCCAAGCAACCAAGGATGTCCTCCTGAAGGCTGCCTCTCAGTCTGATGTGATCGTTACCACTGGAGGAGTGTCCATGGGAGAGAAAGATCTTCTCAAGTATGTCCTCTCTGAAGAACTCAAGGCTACGCTTCACTTTGGAAGGATATTCATCAAGCCGGGGTAAGAATTGATACAGAGTATCATTTAAGGCAAAGTGGGGCCATGAACTGAACATTCAATATGCTAGTATTTCTATATATACAGTGAAGCCTGTATATAAAGACTGCTCACAAGAGACAAGAAAAGTGGTCTTTATGTACAGATTTCAATGAAAAACGATTTTCAAGGGAAAGACAGAATGTGGTCTTTAAACACAGGTGGTTGCTATAAAGCCGGTTTGAGTGTATCATTTAAGCTAAAGTTATCACGAATGGGAATTTCTAATTTCTAATACTTCTGTATTTGTTTTCAGGGATACCGGTTTTAGGCTTCTGCCCTAATTCATGCCCTGTCACCCTTCTGTATTAAGGTGTTTTCAGGCTTTATACAGAATGTAACATGTCACAGTTTTATGTCTAGTTGAGAAAGAGCAAACAGTATCTTGTATTTTAAAGATGTGTAGTGTTTTATTGTCTTCCAGATACGAAGCAGTTGTGTGTACTTAATATCAATTAATTGTCTTAATTGATTTGGTTATGTCTGTCAATGTTTCAGACCTCTAAAATAATACAGTGTATTTGTAAATGGTGCAGACATTTTTGCTTATCAAAGAAGGCATAGGAACACAGATATGGTGATTGGTTTGTTTGACTGCTTCATGTATATAGAAGCTTCTACATTTTGTTGTCATTTTCTTTTTTATATTTTGTTAAATCTCTGAAGGAAACCTACAACCTTCTGCACATTTGAATATGAGGGTGCCAAGAAGCTCTTCTTCTCGCTCCCAGGTAAGAGTGACTTTGGGATCTCATTACAACTCTTTATTATTGTCATTATTCAATCAATACTGATCATTAATCTGAAGAAAATGAAAGTGAAAAGCTTCATATTATATTAACACTATTCACTTCCACTAGAACAAACCAGGCTGTTGTAATTGAGAATGAAGTAGAAAATCTAAAAAACAATTTGGTCCTTTAAAAAAACCCTCTTATTTCATCCTACAAGTATTATAAAGATGTTGGGGCAAAGTCAAGATCATTTATGAATAAAATGATTCTTTAGCAGTAAAACAACCCATGCCTGTATGATCAATTAAATTTGTATGTATGTACAATAAATTTTAAATCATTCATCACATCAGTATATACATTGGCCTATTTCATTCAATTTGATATACAAGTCCTATAGGGATGTGGATATCTATATAATTCATTTTTTGATAGGCCCTTCACACAACAATTCAAATAATAACAATATGTCTTTTCAAGATAAACAAATATTTGTTCATTATGTGGTATGTGCCCAAGGGAGAGGTTTTTTTTAAAAAACTACCGTTTAGCTGTAATAATATAAAGCTGAGCTTTGATAACAAGTAAAAAGGTAGTGAATTTCCTCTAGACTGTTTTGCAAATGAGAACGAAATGTTGAACAGACATGACATTTGACTCACACCTTCTTAACAAAATAATGGACAAAAATGTGTTCATATTGAAATGATATTACTGTTTAATGTCTCTTTCCATGTAGGTAATCCTGTATCAGGTATCGTGACCTTTAACCACTTTGTCTTACCGTGCCTGAGGAGGATGATGGGATACACCAACCCTCATCTCAAGAAGATCAAATGCCGTGTAAGTTTCAGAGCATTATATGGCTGAATAACATCTCCCCCATGATCTCAATTTTGCATCTTTGTCAGTTACAAATGCCTCGATTGTTTGACCAGAATGTTGAAAATGTACATAGTTTCTGATTGCTGTAGAATTTTCAAATAGTTTTTAAAGATCTCATTTTAAATAAGGCCATTTAATGCTAAAATTGAAACAGAACTTTATTTTTTAATGATTTTCACACATTGATGTGGGAAAAAAGATATTTATCTCAAATGTTTGTTTTTTACTCCTCCTTTTATATAGAGTACTTGCACATTTCATTTTTGTTAGTAGAATTTGATGCATGTATGCCATGAAAGCATACTCTCTCCTTTCTCCTGTCAATCATTCAGAATTTCATCTAATACAAATCGTATTAAATTACCAGACATGTTACCATGTTTTTTTACCCATGAAGTAAAACCAAGATTTAATCAAAGGTATCATAAAACAAACAAAGCCTTGTCCCTCTCTTCACTCATGGATTAAAGGATTGTCTGCTGCATATAATCATTCGCTATTACTCTGTGAGATATGCCATTTGATATTTGTACCAACAAAAAAAATCTCAAGGTCTTTTACTTGTTCTATACAGGTAATGGCTGACCTCAAACTTGACCCCCGACCTGAGTTCCAGAGAGCGCATTTGGACTGGCAGTCCGCGGAAGACGGCGTGCCCCTGGCCTCGACGACAGGCAACCAGATCAGCAGTCGTCTGATCAGCATGCTTCAGGCTAACGCCCTTCTGGCACTGCCACCGCAGAGCGACCAGCAGAAAATGATTCCCAAGGGATCCCTAGTGGAAGCTGTAGTGCTCAGATTATGAGCAGTAGTTAAGTATAAATCGAGATAGAAAGATGGACCCTGTAAACACTATAATAATGAAAATCTACACTTCTTGACTGAAAGTTGCACAATATGCATTTGCTAAACAAAGGTGCAGTTTCCAAACATCATAGAGCTTTTGATTTCTCCAGCGAAAATTCATTTGAGATGTGGGGAAATGGTTAGGGTTGCCATTGGGTTGTCGGTTAGGTTGAGTTCTAGATTTTGGTATATTGTTTAGTACTAGGGTTAAGTTGGGAAGCTGGTTAGCGTAAGGATATTAACTGCAAAGCAGTTGTTGTTGGTTTATGTGCTTTTTGACCAGTTGATTATAACAAGATAGAAAGACAGACCCTGTAATCACTATAATGAATCTTTGTGTATTGAAAATCTGTTCATCGTGGTTAGATTTTGGACAAATATGCATACACTAAACAAAAGTATAGTTTTATTGAGAAAGGCTTTTAAGAATAAACCCTGTTGGCTTAAAGAGATGATTTTTTGAATTTTATAAAGAACTTGTGGGCTTCCAATTTAGTAAAAATTAATCCTCTCAATGTGATATTAATTTGAGATAGAAAATGTTGTAGCTGTGTGGGGTCTTAGATAATTACTGAAGTAGATAGATAGCAGAGAGTTGATGCAGTAAGACATGCTTTATGATGTCTAAGGAAAAAGTTAAAGAATTATCAATTGAGTATTGATGAGAGCGATATATTTGCAATTCAGTGTTTTGGGGGCAGGGAATGTCATTATTGGCTGTTTAGTTATTAAGTTGGTTTATTGTAGTGGAATTGTATAATACAAAAGAGATTTCAGGCTAGTGAAAAAAAAATTCAGAGCATGTGAGGTGTTATACAATTAATTCATGTATATGATGCTACTGTGAATTACTGCCAAGACGGTACAAGTTTTAAAATTTAAACAGCTATGAGAGTTGGGAGAGCTTTGATTTTCATATCAGAATATATTTTGGTTTTATATTTTGGGGTTAAAAAGAATATTTTGTATCGATTTTGACGTTTTTATCAGAATTTCAGTACTTTATATGATAATGGTTATCATGCATTATACTCAGCGAAAATTTGAACTTAAATGTACTCAGAAAAATATTTTATGATGATGATATATAACTTGCCATGCATTGTTAAAAAAATAGTTCTAAATAGTGAATACATGGCTACTTGTATTGTGATACTAATTGATACACAGAGTATCCTACGAATCATGGGAACTGTGAAGTCTAAAAGATATGACCCTATTATTATGCCTACCGGTAATGTTGTTTATGATACAAAATTTAATATGCTAGCTATTAAATTGCATATTGCAGTCAATCATGAAACGACAAGATCAAGTTATCAAGATTTTGCATCAATAATTTCAAAATAATTGTTTTAATTTGTGGCTTCTTTATCTATATTTAATGAACAAGGACACATGGCAAACAATCTTTAATTGCAAAAATGTACATGTTTATCAGTTAGAAAAAGATTCTTTAATATAACGGTACTATGTAAGCCACACATGGCCTATTGATATTTAACATATTTAGAACTCATTTTTCCTGTTGAATTATTAATGGTACGATTCTAAATGGTACAATTAATTTGAATATTGTAAACTGTTCTTAATCCTGTCCTTCTTAGCGAATGCTAATAAAAAGGGGTAGAAAAAGATTTGTCCTCTTGAGGCAACATTCCCAATTCTGTTTATATTTCTTAATTTCATCCTAGATTTCATTTCATGAATACAAAGATAAATAATGTATTGTTTTGTGGACTTTTTAATTTTGTATGTTTGATAATGCAACAAAGTTGTTGATAGAAATTTCAAATCGGTCTGCAGATTTCAATTTATAGATTTTGCCATTTCTAGGCTATACACCGGTAGGATAATCTATGATCATTATAGATTGTACTTGTTTATGTAAGTTGAAGTGTTTAGTTTAGTACTAGAAGAAAAAATATATATAACATGATATTAGCATGATTGGTTTTGTTCAGAGGTTTTCTCTCTGCCTGTTAATTAATGTACTGTCCATGTACTATTGATCTTGAATACCATGACAATGGTTGATAAAGAATAGTAAAATTATACTTGCCAAAGAGGACTGCGGTAGTATAGACAACAACAAAACAACACATTTTCTGAAACGGTGTATTACACTAAAAAAAAAAGAGGTGCAAGTTGCAAGGGGTAAATTTTTATGTCTCCGTTACGAAATAGCCGGAAGCATTTTGTTTTTCGGGTTGTCCGTCCGTCCGTCCGTCCGTACGTCCGTACGTCCCGTTCTCGTGATCGCATTATCTGAAGAACCGATTGATGGATTCCTGCCCAACTTTGGTAATGTATGTATCTTGCAGAGTCGATGAACTGATTGGATTTTGGGGTCTCGGGGTCAAAGGTCACAGGGCTCATTATGTATGCAAAATAGCTCGTGATTGCGTTATCTGTAGAACTGATTGATGGATTCCTGCCAAACTTTGGTCATGTATGTATCTTGCAGAGCCGATGAACTGATTTGATTTTTGGGGTCACGAGGTCAAAGGTTATAGGTCACAGGGCTCATTATGTATGCAAAAACAGCTTGTGATCGCATTATCTGAAGAACGGATTGATGGATTCCTGCCAAACTTTGGTCATGTATGTATCTTGCAGAGCCGATGAACTGATTAGATTTTNGTGATCGCAATATCATTAGAACAGATTGATGGATTCCTACCAAACTTAAATCATGTATGTATCTTGCAGAGCCAATGAACTGAGTAGATTCGTGGGTTATGAGGTCAAAGGTCATGGGCTCTTTATGTATGCAAAAATAGCTTGTGATCGCAATATCATTAGAACAGATTGATGGATTCCTACCAAACTTAAATCATGTATGTATCTTGCAGAGCCAATGAACTGAGTAGATTCTTGGGTCATGAGGTCAAAGGTCATGGGCTCTTTATGTATGCAAAAATAGTTTGTAAACATGATATTCTGAGAACCTTATAAAGGATTACAATCAAACTTGAATTTGAAAAATTTCTTCTGTTTCGGTTTGTAAAATTGCTCTATGACGGAGGCATCATTTCGACTGGGCGGAGTCGAAGTTCCATCTAGTTTGTGATTATCTCATCTTTTTGTCATCAAACAAAAACTTGTGTTCTTTTATCATTCTCCTAACACCATTTATTTGGATCAGTTTCCTTGAAAAGATTTTTTTTGTTTGTTAAGATTTAGGATTAATAACAAGGTCAAAAGCCCTGGAATAATTAAAGTACCATAAGGTGACATAAGTGTAGTTCATTTTCATTCAAGTGCAGGTACATATGCCACATTTGTCATCTAATTTCATAAATATCTTACATACATATATCTTGCAAATGAACTCTTGCATGACATTCATACTTAGTCTATTGAAAGGAAATATTTCAAAATTCATAATTGTATTCAAAAAGTAGAAAGTGTCTTTGTGGTTTATGTTTGCTTACATGTTTACCCAAGATATATGTATTAAGTGTGCCTTATAAGAAAAGTTCCATCAAAGAGTTTTGTAATTTAGCAGCATATATATCAAATAAATATAAAGCATGAAGCACTTGATACAATAATGAATTATGATTGCCAGTTATAGATTTTTATTCATCTTTACAACGTTTTGAAATTCTTTATCATGAATATATGATGATTCCAGATACATGTACATGTAAACGATATCAGCATGCAATCATATACATATTTTATTTTGATGAATAATGTATTCAGTTTTTATCATTTTCTCTCTATGACATGTTCTAGTGTTAAGACCATGGAGATGGCATATGTTTGCTGCACTATGTAGCAAATTAATAACGAAATGAATGATGATAAAATAAAGTGAGACGATCTTATATGTCTGTATCAATGTTTGATTTGTTTTAACTTTGTGTGCAGGCTTTGTAGTCTTTGTTAGAGACTATTTTCAGTCAATATTATTAGGGCATTTATTTGATTGCAGCAATGAAAGTTATTTCACTTTACTAAAAGTGTTAGGAACACCATATTATACAAAACATATAACGCAAATTTCTGATTATAAAAAAATTTGTGACAAAATGGAAGTATCACACCGATGGAGAACCTGCAAGTAAAAATTATGAACTTTATTTCTACCTGTAATGTGTAGATCAGAATAGTAATTATATTTAACTTCCCTTCTCAATCAAATACCTTTTCCTATTATTATTTTCTATTGATATTGACATTTCCTCATGTCTCTTTAAAACCCCGACTTCCAAAGGAACCTTTTTTTTCCTCCTATTTCTTATTTTGCCTCTTTTCTCCTCCTCTTTTTGGTTGTCTAAATTACAAGAACAATAAAAGGGGGAAAAGAGTGCTACTATGGATATCTTAAATGACATTTATCAAAATAAAATAAAAATTAACCGGCTTCTTCTTTTTCAGGTTCATCAACAAGTTTTTGGAGGAAAAGTTAAATGCTGAATTTAAAAGAACGACATTTTAACGATCGAGGTCAATATCAAATACGTCAGCAAATTAGGGTATTTCCCAGGTGTCACCAGGATTTACCATTTTATGTAAGGGGGTTATATTATTATTACCCAATCGAGACACATCAGTTACGATAGATTCTTTCAAACCGACTCATTTTTAAAATAGAAAATTAACCAATTAATACAATGCTTTGTTAAAATTAGCGATAATAGCTTATTTCTATAAACACAAATATCAATTGATTCAGGCAGCACACCTGATACTTGAATGACACTGTCCAAATTAGTTTAACCCCTGCATGTGTACCACCACGCGAGCGCTATATTCTTTCCGCCATACTAATTATCTAATGTGCAGAGTGCGGTGATAGCTCAGCTCATATATACACGTACGTACGTACACCGGTGTTTTTGTGAACATAAATCATGTTAAACAGCCTACGAAGAGCTGCATTTGTCACTTGCTCGAGGAGTTTTTCATCTGGTTCAACAAGAAACATGCCCATCAAGGTATGATTTAGATTTAACTTGTTGGTGTGCTAATATCGAATGTTTTTCTTGGCTTGCTGAGTGTTGCTTGTTGCTTTTGCCAGTGTTGGTGTTGAAGACCATTTGATTTGAATATATTTGTCATTTACAGATTTCTGTGGCAATTAATGTGGGACGTACCTGCCAGTTAACAGTTAACTGTTACAACCTCAAGTGTAAGATCTAACTAATTACTTAAATTAAGCCTCTAGGCTTAGATAGGATTATACCAGCCTAATCGGATAATCCTATCTAAAAAGTAAACCAATCTGTCACACTACATGATAGGCCTACATCATCATGTTCATTGTGTAATTATTTGCCTGGTTCTCTTTTGATTTGCTATTAGTAACACTATCAGTTAAGTTTCTTATTCATAATTATTGTAAACCTTATCCTGGCCTGCTGTAAGTCTGAAACTATAATATGATCTTGTACTTTTTAATTTATCTGCTCATGACATGATTGGAATGCTATTTCCTGATCATGCTGCATGTTTGGATAGTCTTCACCCTTCTTCATCTCCTAGCTGAATAATCTGATTTCTCCAATCCCAGTTGGATTCCTAACCCTACATAATTATGATGGGGGACCTTAAGCTATAGTATATGCCCTTTAATGTTTTCAAAGGAGTTGCATTGTGGGAAAATTGTGACCATAAAATTATCAATCATTAAATCTTGGGTAATTTTCTATGCCCATTTGAAATTTTTGGACAGAATAGAAGGATCCAAAAGCTACACACATGTGATAACAGTTCAATAGATATGTGATTATTGAATGCAAAGCCTGATTTTGCAAGTAAACTTTATGAAATATTATAATGCAATACAATTTAACAGTACAAGTATACACACGACGGTGGCCTAGCTGTACTGCAACTGAAGAAGAAAAAAAAAGGGTTCATTTCAGATTTCATTTTAAGATTTGATGGTGCAATGCTGAGTATTGTAAGTTTCTTGTAGTGCAAATTTTGTGTCTAGTAATCATTTCATTTATAAAGATGTAAAAATTGCATTGCTTTATCAAGAGGTAGCCAATCAATAAGGGAGTTTACAGATAGCACATGGTACAAATGACCCCAAATATCCACAGATCTTTTACACATGGAGAAGTTCCACTTTGAGCATCTTAGAATAATAACTGCCAAAGTCCAAGATGTGCTTCATGACTTTTGTTTGCCCTCTTGAAAAGAATACTTCCACCTGCGTATCTTAAAATGTGCAATGGTGCATAACTGAATAAAGTTTAACTTTTATGAGCGCATATCCAATATTCATCTCTGGTGGGTTTTACCTTTTTGGTACAAATAACCTTTATCTGCCAATGCGCAGATTGTATCTGGAAACTCCCCTATATTGAAAGGATTCACACATTGAACATTTTCACCTATAGAAGAGGATCATGCAAGGGCATGCAGCAAGGCATTTGTATGTAACACATGAATGGTTACAGAACTTTAGCATATAAATTACAATGCAGCATTAAATTGCCTGCATACCTAGCAAGCTCCTCAATTGTTTCTTGTTAAACAGGTGAAGATGCAGCTCAATGGATGTGTTGAAAAAATCCTGACAATTTCTTTTGGCTGGGGTGGATAATTTGACACAGGTTATTTGGCTTTAATAGAATAGGCAATTTTTGTAATGTGACCAAATTTGTACTTTAGTGCCTCGATAATGTCTTTCAAATTGAAGTACATTATCAGTTACAATAGAATGCAAATTGCATATATTACCGGTAAGTGTTGTTAAGTAGGGCAAGTCATACTGTTTGTTCTACCAACCACCAACTAATGTATGCAATTCGAATTCCAACCATTCATAACAGGTGAATGAACTAATTAGTATTGAGGCGCTTCACAAAGGCGCATGCATAAATTTGATTACATTACAAAAACGGCCTATTGTGTGAGGTTGGAAAGAATTTAAAGTACAGGGGAAAGACTAAGATCAACTTTAAGTTGAACTTGACTATGGCAGGCCATTCATGCCACTGTTTTTTCTCACC
>BEXV01000376.1:4795-44426 GCA_003118195.1 Hemicentrotus pulcherrimus
GGCTACGTGCCTGGCTATAGTAGTCCAGTGGGGTTTTAAGACAACCCAATGTATCAACTTCTGAATTCTCTCATTCCCATTGGCTACACACAGGAAGCAACCTGTTTCAGTAAGTAAAGGGCGCATGAAAAACAATAATCTTTGTTAATACATACCTCACCGAACACGTTGAGAGGATTTGAACACTTTTCACACACAGAACGTCCAACGCCAACCAGATCATCATGGACACAGCTGCAGACCTGGCATTCAGCCGGCTCGCTCTTCATCACCAGCCGCTTGACGAAGACCTCGTTGAAGCCCTTGTCGCTGAGCATGCTGCTGTCGAAGATCGCACCACCAGACTCCTGGGCGAGAAGGGCATTGACACCACGGGGCTCATCGGTGAACTGACGGAGGGTGGCTGATCCCTTGAAGGCTTCTTGACCGGCCATCTTGCTGGTGTACGTTGCCGTGGAGTCGATACCTGCCGGCCAGATTGTCATATAGTGGAAACTTGTATTAATGAGGACATTGGAACCATGAAAAATTACTGTTTTGTTTCGCGTATCTTGTTTTATTAGGATAACAAAATACCGGTATATATAAAGAGCTTGGACCAGTTTAAGCAACCTACATTAACTGGAAAGGAGGTTGTTATGTTTATCATGAATGCATTGGAACCAAACTATGCACTTTTCATGTTCCTAATCAATCAATGATATAATCAATAATAAAGAGTCCTACATGTATGAGCACATGCCAGACTTTTCCATCAAGTCAACCACAGTACAAACCACACCTTTTTCACCTTCTACTCATTTTAGTTTCAGCGAATTTTAATGGTTTCCAAACCACAATACAACAGAAGTGACTTACCATAAACTAGCTCTCCCTTAGACTTGGACTTGGAGGCACTGAATTGTTTGTTAAGTCTGAACTGATAGTCCATGAGGATGGTGAGGGAGATGGCTCTCTTTCGAAGCATGACAGACAACTCCTTGAAACTCAACTACAATGGGAGAAAAGAAGAGGGGAGTGAGAGTATGTGTTCAGGTATCATGTAATATATGAAATGGATAAGACAAATATTAATAACAAAAGTAACAAAAACAACAAAGATAGTGATAGTAAGAATTATACTACTCATACTTCTACTACTATAACACTACTACTACTAACACTACCACCATCACTACTACCACTACCGCTGCCACTACCACTACTACAGTAACTACTACTACAGTAACTGCTTCTACTACTGCTACAGCTACTAATACCACTAATAGTACTAATAATGATGATAATGATACAATATTTTCATATTGTACACATATCCATCCCAGAGGATGCCCAAGACTAAGGTAGTATTATTAATTTGGTTTCAGCCCAGCTACCTGAAAGCACTGAAAGCACTGAAAGCATTCAAGGAATACATTCCTACCAGGTACCCATTGACCACATCTGGGTGGAGAGTGGCCTATGTAGATTAATGTCTTTCCGAAGGAGATTCAGGGGTGCTGCAGCATTCAGACAACATACCTTTGTATTTTCCTCCATGTATTCAGAGCAAGAGAGGAGGATGATGTGTTTAGCAGCTCCGGCACGGAATGGATAGTTAGCAGCAAGCTTGACGGCAGCAAAGGTGTCGTTGCTTCCGCCACCGGAAAACTCAAGTGAGTCGCGACCCAGTTGGAACTCGCGGGCTCGGTCGTTGAAGATCTTGTGGTTGATGGTGTGCTGGTGAGCGGCATCATGGACTCCTGACCCACCAAAGGCAGCCAGACCAAACTGAGTGTCCTCAAAACCTGAAATAAAATAGGGATCAGTTTCAGAATTAGCAAAATCATTTTCATACCAGATTGGTAAGTATCATGCAAAAAGCCACTTGAATAGATGGATGCTTGAAGCATGGAGACCAGATGATCTTGACCTCAAGAATTTAGTCCAGGAGATCCACATTATAGATGTATTTGGTTCCCATTACATGGACCCTTACAAAGCCTGGAATAAGAGGAGTTAGAGCATGAAAACAGGCACCCCTAACCTAGAAACAATACCTGTGACCCTCATGTATTATACGTGTGTTTATAATATTGTTGAGTAAATTATGAGCATTATGTAACTGCAATGAAAAGGCGCTATACCTAATACTCTTTGGACTGGATTGGATTGGATTGTGATCATTTTATTAGGTGTAAACCCATCAAATACTGCACTAACTAATTCTCAAAGGTTTTATACAGCAACCACTTGCTTCCCTAGGCAATGGGCTAAATAAACTAGCTGTCTATTTTTCCTCAAGTTTTGTGCTTCCTATTTTGGTCAAATGGGATATTGACAACATTTTCCAAAGCTTTCTTTTTAGGTAAACCGGATATTGAGGGCATTTTCCACTTTCACATTGGAGTGCTACAGACGAGTTAATCACGCAACAATTTGTTCTTGACTGAACAAAGGAGGGGAGGGGGGTAACGTAAGGATAAAAAATCTCTACTCACCAGCATCTTGGAGTTCTCCAGCCAACCTGACAACCAGGTTGTCAAGGTAACCTGCATCCTGTTCTGCACACTGCTTCTGTTCCACAACAAACACGATATCAGCCTGGCGAGGAATGGCATCTCCCTTGATTGTGATTGGCTTGCCAGCTTGGAAGGGCTCATCTCCAACCTCACAAATGACTGATTTAAAACGAAGAAAGAGGATGGAAAATGTAGGTTTACTGCAGGGCTAACATGAGTCACTGTAACATGTTAATAACACATTTAGTGAGTCAGACGAAAGAATGGATTAAATCACACTAAAAATCCCCCTTTTCTTAAATCTCATAAAATATTTGTTTCATCCTGAAATGGTTAGAAAAAAAAGAAGGCCTCATAATGCTGTGTCATACATGTCGGCTCATATTGAAAGTATTCCATAAAATTCCTGAGTTTTTCAAATAGCTTTAATACACAAAAATGGCATGTAAATATGAAGCATAGAACTACAAAGTTGTAAAAACAAGCATGTATCTTTTCTGATCTAATACATATTTCTGTCACTGATCTGGAACATTTATGAGTATATTCTATGTGACTTTTGCATGTCCAATGTTTGTTGTTAAATGAAAGCTTTGCTTGCATGGAAACTACATGTATTCTAATGGGATAGGCCTAGAGGACTTACTGCATTCGTCAGGCATGCGCACTGGTTGCTTGGAGAACCAGCACTGGGTCTTATAAGCGGCAGCGATGCTACACATCTTGCTGTGTCGCTCTTCCTGTGGGAGGTTACGTGTGTCCAGGATGCACATCCTGTAGAAGGAATCTGGATCGACCTGAGGGCAAGATAAGAACCACAAGACCAATGGTTAAAAATCTACATCTACAGTCAAACTCTGCTTTATTGACCACCTGTCCACAAAGACCACGTTTTTTTTGTTCCTCTGAAACTGGTTTCTCATTGCAACATGTAATAAGGAACCTGTCTACAAAGACCATGCACTGTTGGTGTTTCCCATGTATCTTACACAGTGACTCAATGATATCATTTTGTCATTTCTTCCCCATCTCCTATATGTCGAGGTACTGCTGTAGAAGGGTTCGCACAGAAATTGGAGAACCAAATTCAATGATATTTCATGACTTTCCATGACCCCAAAATTACCATTTTGGTATGGATTGCGGCATCCAATCGCTGTATAAAAACTCTGCCCATTGTCCGTTCAAACTAGAAGGTTGCGATCGTCACACACACCCACAATTTATTTCAATAGCTTTGGAATATTTTTTAACCCTTGTTTTAGCTGAGCCGCCAAAGTAACTATAGGGCCAAAGCATATCAGGTACCCATTGAAACCTGGACAGAGAAGGGCAAATGTAGATTAATCTTGCCAAAGAACAAAGAACATTAATGTTGGGCTGAGATTTGAACCACATACCTTGTGATCCACTAGTCTGGTGACTTATCCACGAGACCACAACACCTCTACCAAATACCAAGATACTATATAAGGCACTTAAATAAAACCTACCATTAGAATTCTATTGGAATCCAAATGAGAGATTATGTAAAACTTTTAAAAAGAGTGACATTTTCTTGCAGCATCTAAGGGGGAGTGGTAAATAACAGAGAGAAATTTAAACTGCTTATAGGTGCAAATAAATGTACATGTACATGATTTTTTTTTTCTCCAGAGGAACCAATAGATTTGTGATACTGTATTCTAATTAAATGGATTCTCATAGAAAATGTAAATAGGGTAATAAATTCCAAAGCACTTTGGAGGAGCATTAGAGACTTTCTACATGTGTTATGCAAGATGTATAAACAGACAATGATATTTCTTAGTTGTCACTTACTCCGCCATGGCAACCAGCAAGAGGAGAGCAGTTGTCGAGGAAGATACCGGCACAGGCCTGGTTGTCAGGGTGCAGGGGGTCAAAGTTCACGACAGCATCCATGGTTGGGATGACCCTGTTGAGGTCCAGGGTTGCGGCCTCGGACTGGATGCAGTTCTTGCCCACCTTCCAGGATTCGGTGAAAGCGGTGATGTTGGTCTGGACCTCATTGCCTAGAGAAAGAGAGAGAGAGAGAGATTAAGAAAATGTATGTGAGATTTGCGTGTGGTACACAATGTTGTATTGGTAGAGAGAGGGAGAGAGAATGTATGTGAGATGTATGGGAGAATGCTATGTCAGGAGAATTACATTTTTACATGAATGACCTTGTTGGGCAGGCTGAGCATCTCGATATTTCATATGCAAAATGATAATGTGTCAAGTAATTTTCTTCCATCATCATCATCATCATCATCTACCCAGGAAATCTGAAGATTTCATATGATTAATTTCCAAATTTTAACAAACCGGTACATGAACATACTCTGGACTGAGCAACAAATCTACAAACATATCACAGGAGAGAGAGATATTGTGAGGAAATCTCGTTGAATAGTGATCAATTTTCAAATTGTCACTGTTTATCTCAATCAATTTTGGTACAAAACAAGAATTCCATGATATCTAACCATACAATTCATGACCCCACCTTTTATCAAAAAGAAAGACCAGCTTTCATTGTCAAAAGACATTCTAAAAACTTTATTTGGGCTGTGTACACTCCTTTTGTTAAAAAAGGCTTGAAATCTTCCTACTTGTAGACAAAGCTGTCTGTAAAATTAAGTGATTGAAACAGTACCTGGGGTCTTAAGGTCATCATAAGATTCGAAGTTGAAGTTCCCAAGGAGACCAGCAGTTCTGTCAAAGTATCGGCCACTCAGCTTCAGGACGCAAATATCATGAGGCAGCTTGCACACGACCGTCACACCTTGAGCATTCTTCAGGAAGATGCTATCCCCGATGCGAATAATGGCAGTACCACCTACTTGGAGTGGCAGTTCACGAGCCTGTCTGTCAACACGCACCTTTTGTAGAAAACAAAAATTATTTCAAATTGGACACTTAAGATGACAGCTTCTTTTTTGTTGCATTCACTAGCACATTTTCTTCAAATTATCAGAAGTTCATCTCAAAATCCAAAGGTATATCCAAAGACAAAGACAAAGAAAGGATTTTGATAAACATAAAGATTTTATGATAAAACCTTCACTTAAATAAATGTACTATTAAATAATACATGACTTCTCTTTAAAAGTACCTTCTTCAAAAAAATCCCTTCCCTGTGGAGGATTTTCAGGTGCGTAAGATCTACATAATTATCTAATTGGTTAGATAAGTTCAATGTCACATGGTACTCTAAAACCTCTTTGTATTGATTCACTGGTCAGAGTGTTGACAAGGACAGTTGGATTGCAAAGAGAATAAATAAGTAAAAAAATGATGAGAGATTTCTTTCATGTTTCATCTGCAGACAAGGACTACTGTAAACTAATTTGCAGGAGAAAAATTGGAGACTACTCTTATTTAATAGGCTAAGCCCAGAAAAGGACTAGGAAACCGCTGCAAGAGAAGAGGGCAAGGCTTGAAGACAGAAGATAGAGAAGGTCTGGACGGAGGTTGACCATTTGTCCTCATGAGTGACAATTGTGTTTTCAACCTTGGACCTGGCATCATACCAACCTAACCTATTCTAAAAACCCTTTCCAAAACATATCCCTATATTTTAGATGAAATAGAATATGTCACCGAAGCATCTGTTGGATGACTTGTTTTTTAAGGACCATAAAGGGAACAAAAGGAAGGACTCTTACTGTGCCATCTGACTTGATCTCGAAGGTCACTGAGTCAATCATGAACATCATGTTCCTGATGGGGATTTCCATGTCGCGCTCGTAGTCGACGATGGCTGAGAAGTCGTTCTCGTGGACAAAGTCCTTAGCCAAGAGATAGCCGCACTTTCCAGAGAAGTCATAAAATAGCTTGTCGAACGTCATGTAGTGCTGGGCTCCAATGACAAGAGCATTAGCTACAAGGTATTTGAAAGAAAAGGATACAACATGAGGGGAATTCCACAAATGAGTAGGCTTCTTCCATCATCGTCGTCATCATCATCATCATCACCCACGCAGATGCATTGTGTGTTAACGTGCCCCTCCCATTTCATAGATGCAGGTTAGGTTACGGTAAATAACACTATGGTCCTCAGATAGGACATTAAACGGAGGCAAATACTAAACAAATAATCATCATCTTAATCATCATCATCATCATCATCATCATCATCATCATCATCATCATCATCATCATCATCACCAATTTCATTACTTTTATGATCATCATTGGTTATCAGTACATACAGATGTGAAACTTACAAAGAAAGTACACAACATGCAGAGAGGTTGCTAACCTAGTGTATAGAAAAGGGGATAACAATATGGCTAAAAAAACTGCAAACAAATGAAACCTTTGGGTCCCACGTGGTGATCAGCAATACCCTCTTGGCTACCCTCCCACCCCTCCAAGAAATGTAATCAAACTGACATGAGGTACTAAAATCATTATAAAATACATACACTACCTAATGGAATTTGTTACTTTTTCTAAATAAAGAAAATCTTTAAAACTCTAAAAATATGCACCCTGGGATAATTAAATCTACACTTTTACAAGTTGGAAAAAGAAACAGGCATTTGGTGTAAATTACTAAAATGCAAATAGACATTTTCACTAACATGAGCCTATATTCTCTTCTGCAGATTGTATCTTCTACATGTATTTGGAGCCAGAAAATGGTAAACCATGTGTAAGATGAGAAATAGTTTAAAGCCCTTCTGGCTCCAACTAGATGATAAGGAGATTGTTTTTACCTTCGTATGGTGGCATCCAGGTAAGGGGGCAGGTAGCAAACATGGCCTTCGAGACTGCAGCGGACATGGAATTTTTAACTCCGCACATGGTTTGCTTCATCCTACCGTACAACCTCTCCAGACTGGCCATGTCCAACTCATTGGTCAACTCCTCCAGGAAAGAGCGACGCTCCTCCCTGTCGGGGATGTCCATGACACGGCAGAAGAAGGGACGACCACCCTCCACGATGCGATCGCCCATGCGCTCCAGGTAGGGGACGATGCGGGTCTCCATGGTGTCTCGGATACCACCCTGCATCCTGGTCTGGAGATCCTGCATCATGTCCTCGTAGTAGGTGCGGTTGGCGGTGAACTGCTCCATGAAGCGGGCCTTGAACTCGCTGAGGGTGCCCTCTCGAAGCATGCTGATCATCTTCTCCAGCTTGGTCATGTTGATCCTCTCAAGAATGCCTGATGGAAGCATGTCCAGATACTGCCTGGTGAAGTTGGTCAGAGAAGTGAAGTTGCTGAAGTCCTGCAAAAAAACGTGGAGTGTGCATAAGAAATGATGATTGGTATCTTCTAAAATTATGTTAAAAATGGTTGTTATGGTCAGTATATGGTAAATCATCTACACTGGTCTTACATGATGGTAAACGTAGATTGCAGGTTATCTTTTATTTTTTCTCTGTTCAAAAATGTGTCTGAGGATACAAAGTAATCTTAAAACAGCTGCATGTGCAAAATCATCTTTGTGTCACAAATACATGTAGCTGACTCATGATCTAGACATGTAAAGATGGAAAAAACACAAACAAATAAAAAAGGTAAACACATATTGTAATCAGAAAATAAATGTCAACTTATTGGTATTGTGTCAATGTAACAATTTTTTTTTTTTAAAGATGGTAGTGTATTTCAGCCAATGAATGAACAAAGAATTAATGCCAACTTCAGTGTAACACATTCATGTGAACTTGGATTGGCCCACATCACATGCTTGGACATGCATTCCTGATCCTGGGAACTGTAGCCCAAGTCAGCAGTATGGGCAAAACTTGCATATTCTTGTTGCCAGGTTCTATTGACAGTACTAACCTTCACAAATATCTTTACAACAATTTCGCCGTTAATCAGATCGAACTTGGTCAGCTCGTATGTTCCGTTGAAGAGCTTCTTTAGGAGTGTGAAGTCGTAATCCTGAGCAGCTTCCATGGGCTCTACAGTGACTGGAACCGGAGGGTTGGTGACTTGGGTGGGAACTTTGGAGATGCCATACTGGGAGTTGAACTTTGCCAGGGAAGCCTTCACGGCTTCTAGGTCTAGGTTGCCAGCGGGTGTCGTGGCTTTCGGGGCCTGGCGACGTTTACGGTCCAAGAATTGGGCGTAGGGGGTCTTGAAGTTTTGAGCTGTCATTTGATAGAGGACCAGAGCTTCATCCTTGCTCAATAGCTGTAAAAAGCATCAGGAAAGAGATTTTTTGAATGGGTGGCGTTAATCTTAATCAATATATAACAAGTCTACTAGACTTTTTATATATTGATTAATATATGATATGATATATAACAGTTAAAAAAACAAAAACCAGTTATTGTCAAATATGCAATTCTCTAATTATCCCAGAAGATGTGATTTTCCAATGACCACCCTCCCACCTCTGTTCACAGTTAGTGCCAACATCCTAATCATCCATCTTGCCTGGAACGATCACCACAATATACATATCCGTCTCTCCTGCTGCATGCTCACCGTGCGGAGGGTCTCATTGAGCTCCGTAACCAGGGTGACAAATTGGCTGAAATCTGTGTTGCGGAATGGCTCAACCTCAATGTCGAAAGCAACCTTCCATGATCCAATGACTGGCGTAAGGAAGGCATTGAAGACCTGGATATCCTCAGCGATGGCTCCAATTATTCTCTTGATTGCTCTCTTCTCAGATTTTAAGACAGCTATATTGGGGGAGGGGAAGACAATAAAGCATATTTATTGTTGAATACTCTAACTATCATCAGACTTGTAAAAATAATGCATTAATATTTCTTAGCCCCTATTTGTCTCCAACCATCTCTGATTGATTTATTATCCACTTCATTCTTTGTTTTTACATTTATTTTTTATCACCATTCTATTCTTGTCTTAAGAATTTTTTTTCCATCAAAATATCTGTCTCATGCCTCCTTCTCATCCTCTTTTTCAATCCTGATGTTGAAAATCCTGTTTCCGTTTCAAATTTGTTACTTTTCTACCTCCTTCTCTTTCCCTTTTAAACACTTTGCGTGCTTGAACTCACCAATCCTTGTGTGGAATTCTTCCTGAATACGCTGTCCTACAGCTCCGAAGCTCTGACAGATGGTGACGAGGCGCTCCTGGAGGGCCACCCAGTTCAGTTCCATGACAAGGATGTCCTCTTCAAACTGCGTCCAAAGATTGTTGAAGAAAGCATCCCTTGCCTCCGTACTGGCAGCCCAGTGAGCAGCAATGGCTGTCCCGTTGAACTCACCCTGGATAACCCTAAAGGCCTCCTCGAATGTCATCCAGTCAATCACAACATCCTGTTTACCAAAAGATAGTTCAATTTACATCATTATATAGATGGAAAGATATATATGTAGTTCGCTCCAAAATTAATCATACTGTAAACAAAACCAAGTTGATGAGCTAGTACCCTTTGGTAACGCATTGATCCTCATTACCGAGTCACTCAGAGAGAACTTAAAGTTGTTGGAATTCAGTTCCTACAAGTCCATTCATTAAGGAAAATTCAAGCAAAAAATATTCATACCTCTGTAAACATATTGAAGCCTATTGAAAAGTACTCCTGGATATCCTCGAATTCTGCAGCAAAAGCCTTGTAGGCCCTGGATTTCACATCACTGCTTGCCAGGTAGGCATGTACCGTCTGGTTAAGCCTCATCCATTTACCCTGCAGTAGGCAAAAAATAAATAGCACAAAATAACAGGCGATTCCATAACAATGACAATGAGGATTACATGGTATCTGACAAACAATTTCAATGAGTAATGAGAACAGACTGATAAGGATATTAATCTACGCACACTAGCGATTAAAACACATTAATAACAAGTGGTCGCATATGTGCAAATTTGAGTTGGTTTGAAATCACTTTCACTGTATGACGGAGCTACATGTACATGCATCCGTGTATTTCCCTTCGGTGAAAGTTATTCAAATTGAAGTATTATTTTTCCCCAATTTTACTGGTCAAACCATGCAGGATCACTCTCAAGGAGCCTCTCTCAAAACAGTTTTTCAATTATATATGTTCCCTTAAGAAAGACAAATTCAACAAATCATCACAAATTGAAGTATTATTTTTCCCCAATTTTACTGGTCAAACCATGCAGGATCACTCTCAAGGAGCCTCTCTCAAAACAGTTTTTCAATTATATATGTTCCCTTAAGAAAGACAAATTCAACAAATCATCACAACAGTCACAACAGAACAGATGGAATTCCAACAGGCAAAAAATGAGAATCTTACGGCTAGATTTCCAAGTTGGATCATCCTGGTTGGTTTGTTCAGAGCCCAATGTGTATTGACCTGAGTCTTCAACAGTTGGATCTGAGTGTAAATGTTCACGTTGGATACCAAAAAGTCCGTTGCTGTGCGGTTGATCCTCTGGGCCAGAGCCTTCCAGCTGCTGCACATGGATGCACGCCTCTCATCACGGAGTGCCATTGTCTTGTTAACTATATTCAGAACTGCAGCCTGTTGTGTTACGAAAAAAGACAAATAAAACAGCTGTTATAATAACTTTGATCACAACATTTTGTGATTTAAGACATGGTTGAAGAATTACAGGTACATGTATATTTGAAAAGCAATAATGTTCATATTTGGGAAAATATCAATGAAAATCAAACCCCTTGGAACAAGAGCCTAAAGACTAGTTCAGTCAAAACAAGACAAAACCGCAGCTTTTTTTTAATGACTTTACAATAACATTTCTGCATCTCACATACACACAGCTTGATGAATATCTGCAAGTCCTTTGTTGCGGAACACTTGCTATTCATTTACACGTTAAAAAACAAGGCAGGGGCATGTTTACCTTGCCATATCTGAAACGGGCCTCAACTAAGAGTTATAAAAAAAGAGGTGTGACAGAAGTGACCGTACCTTGAGGTCTTGTGGCCATGCTGGCTCCCACTTGATCTGGGTGGTGAGAACCTTAGGCACGTTGCGGTCCAAGCTGATGACGAGAGAACCGTTGTGGATGGTCTGGCCGGAGTGGACGGTGTCCAAAGAGACAAAGATGGCAGTGTCGTTTTCGTATCCTGCCCTGAACTCCCAGGTGTCCGCATTATTTTCTGAAGGTTAGAAATTAATAAAAATGATAACATTAATAGCGACAAACAACAATAACAATAATAAAATTGATAGAATTAAAAGCAATAATAATAGTAATACAAATATGGATAATAATAATAAAAATAAATATTGATATCATGAAGGAAAATGAGAAGTAAGCATTTACGCCTCCTCCCCCTCCCCCACCCGCCAAACGATGGTGGGGAGAAGGAGGGCGGAAGATCCCCCTTGTATTTGTTTGTCTGAGATTTGTTTCACCAGCAGGGCACACCAGAAACCTGATCACCTTGGTTCTTTGCTTTTGGATTTGCACCCCTACCCCCTTGCCAGGGGATCCTGAATCCGCCACTCAAGAGGCAGCAGAAGACAACTTAATATCTCGTACATACCTGGGTTGTACTGAACCACCATTCCAACAATCCTTCGTGGTTCATCGAACATCATGCTGTAAGGCACCACACGACCGTTGTAATTGTTGCGACAGTTGATTACATACACCCTGCCTTCTTCAGTGGTCCTGTTCAAGAACTGGCCGTTGAATCCGTAGTTTTTACTGCCAGTGTACTGCAAGTGCATGAAGACAAGGTGATTAATACATTTACAAAAGAAAAGAAAACATTTCAAGAGATTATATCCAAGATTACTCGCACCCCTATACAAATTGTCAATTATTATAAAGATCATAACAATTACCACATTAAGTTTCTAATTCTAATGTACACTCTACATTATATGCACATGTACTTTAGGAAGAAAATTCTCAGCCTTATCTTCCAATAAACAGGACCATTACATCATTTATTCTTTCATTCTCCTTTTTTTAAATTTATGTAAGTTAAGTATTAAAAGTGAAACAGTTGTTTATACACTGCCAATAATTTCAATGTTTTGCTGTACGAATACAGTCTATTTAGAATGCAGGCATGCACAGACACTAATTTGACAATTCCAACACAATTCCATCTTTCAGTCAAGCCTCAGCAAGTGTCTGGCTGTGTCAAGCAGCTATTATAGTAAAGAGCCCCTCATTAAGTGCAGAAGACCCAGCAATCTAATGCAAGTGACAAGGGTTCAAACTGTTATTTGCCTTGATTGCATTTCTATGAAAATGAAAAAAACAATACCGTAAATGATGTTTCCTTGGTGCCTCTGTTCAGCGAGAATGAGAGTTCAGATTGGTGCCTTTCATCTCCCAGACGTACACTGTTCTCAAGCGACATCTCAAATAGATTGGATGAATTGGAGTATGTACTAGAAGAAAAAAAAGGATGTAAAAGAATGCGTTTGTTTATTTACAAGCACTTTATAATAAATGAATATAAAGACACCAGCATGCTGTAATACTAGTCTTCCACTACTGAGAGCCAAAATGGTATGAGTATATTTGTACAATCATGCAGAGCTAATGCCTCCTGACATTCAAGATATGCAATCCACTTTTTAAATTCTTGTAATGATTAGTGTTATTCACTCTGTAATCAAAACGGAAGTTATAGGAAATACTGAAATTTACTTGTAACAAGAATGGTTGGACGTCATAAT
This sequence comes from Hemicentrotus pulcherrimus, assembly GCA_003118195.1. Classification (NCBI taxonomy): domain Eukaryota; kingdom Metazoa; phylum Echinodermata; class Echinoidea; order Camarodonta; family Strongylocentrotidae; genus Hemicentrotus; species Hemicentrotus pulcherrimus. Next base: position 17,879 of record BEXV01000376.1, read on the forward strand.
GAAACTTGATGCATCCTGCTCTCTTACCTCAATGATTTGATAGAAGAGAAAATATTCCTCGGTGAGAATTTTCAGCTGCTGACTATTACAAGTGGGTATATATTTTCAATATTGATAGAATGCTATCAGCAGTAATATACTGTATAACATAGCTAAGGCTGGAAAGTGAGGTTTGATACATGACACGATCCAAGTTTGGATCAAGTAGGAGCCAGGGGTTTCATACCAATACCTAACACACCGGGGAGACCGACACCAGGCCGACAACGAACCAATCAGAAATTGGCATTCCCGAATTGCCAAGACTCAGTCGGTCTGGAGGCAGTTTGGCCGTGTGACTGAGGTATATAAGCATGACATACAAGAGCAAATGGGCAAGGATTAACTTACCCAAAGATGGTGACATCAATGACGTTGACCAGATGACTTAGGTTCAGTACAATAGAGTGACCATTAGGGACACGAGTGAGCTCAATGCCGGTGGTCAGTTTTTGGTTCCTGTCCGCGCTGTAGATGATGGTAAGATCAGCATCTAGGACTCTGTTACTGCTGTTATGGACCAGACTTGCCCCAACAGTGATTGGCTAAAGAGAGCATAGGAGCATAAATTGTTGATAGCTTACCAAAGTCTCACTTTCAAACATAAGATATTGACCATTTTAGTTATGTATGTGGACATGTAGGTAGTTTAAAATAGGCGTAGCTAGTGGGTGCAAGGGGGCTTGCCCTCCCTCTCCCCCCTCCTTGTTCTTCCATTAAACAAATGGTAATCCATGGTACTCACGGATCAAGACATAAACCCTACCCCAGTATGCGTAACTATGTAACAAAAAAAGTAACATCTTCGGGTAAAGAAAACTTGCATGCATTATTGGAATTCATGGCAGATTCAAGAATGACAAAGACAGACATCAGAGATAGAAAGATCATTATAGCTGGTAAATACATATACATGTACTACATTGTACTTTGACGAGGCATTATACTGCCTAAACTACCATTCAAATATGGTGATACCGGTAGTCAAAAAGGAACCTTAATTCACTGTTGTCACAAACTATTATGCATCTTGCATTCTGCATGGGATTCAGTTGAGAACTTCATAATATTGTTTGAAACATGAATTCACCACAATCATATACCACAGTGTACATGTATTTGAAAATAGGAATTAAAAAACCAATACCAGTATGTCACAATAAAAAAACACCCGATAACTTACATGTCTGTCCAGTACGGTCATGGTGATGCTAGTATCATAATCCTTCATGTACTCCTGGCTGGTGTTTGTCAACTCGGTTTGAATAGAGAAGATGTTACCATTCTCACCGGTCAGAGTGATCTGAGGCAGAGAAAGTGTCAACGTTCAAGAAGTGTTTAGTTCTTATACAAATCCATATTCACCTCAATGTTCATTGGTGTCTATCTGCTCCGACAATGGAAAGAATATCACAAATAAACAGAAAAGAATAATACCGGCGCGCAACAGGAAGGGTTTGACTTTTCTGAACCCTGACCCATATACCACTTCTTCTTATTTTACTCTTTATCTTAGATCCCTTACTTTATCTTGTATTCTTATGGTCAAATCATTAACTACATCTGAATTCCTCACTTCAAGAAAGTCTTTGCATCTGAAAAATATGGCAATGTATGCCAGATTCTTATCATAACTTACCGGTACTACAATTAGCCTACACGTATATGTAGCTGCTTTATGGATGTTTAATGTATACTTGCGGCCACTTAAAATTGTACAAGCAGGCTAAAGCAAGGTTTTCAGACTAGCCACAATGTTGTATCTTAAATTGAACATCAGATATGATGTTAAGAACTTACAGTGCCTGTTTGATCAGATGCAGTTCTTGTCTTTCCAAGAGCTAGGGTGAACAATCTTCCAAAGCCGAAGACGCTCCCCTCATTGCGAAGCATGATAGTCGCTGCTGCTCCAGCCTCGTTTCTGTTGCCAATGAAACGAAGAGCGATAGTCTGGGTGGGGAGGAGGTTACCCCACATCAGGGTGGTGTTGTGGGCGATACCTTGGGCAGTCATGCTGCAGGAATCAGAGAGGACAACCTGACGCAGGCTGAGGTCGGGGTTGGTGGGCTGCCTGAAGACAATCTGGGTGGTACGGGACATGGGCTCTTCTGATACACCATTGGTGAATGTCATAGAGAACTGGAGTGAGCAAGACAGAAGGAGAGAGAGAGAGAGAGAGAAGGGAGAGGGAAGGGGGACAATCTAAATTAATACATTGCATTGAAGAGCCTCATTCTTTACTCTTAGATGTACAAGTCCCATCCCGCACAACTACAGTCACAGAATCCTCCTGATTCAAGAAGTTTGGTTGACATGTCATCACTATGCAAGAGGTGATGAAGTAAACAGAAAATCATTTACAAAACTTAACTATCAAGAATCTTTTTTTCTATTTTAATAAGACCTTTTGTTAACAATTTGAAGGTGTGTAAAATTAATTGTTAGTGACATGTACCAATCAGATTTAAATTATTTACGTCTGAGAATGACCTTCAAAGTCACCATGAGAACTTACCTCATCCGTACTGTCCACGTTCAGTGAGGAGGAGAGAGTCGTGGACTGCTCAGTTTTCATGAAATTAAGAGAGGTCTTAGTGTTGTAACCCGGTAAAAAGTCAGATCTGGTTTCTGTTGTGAGGTCAAAGCGCTTCTGACCTGGGAAAAGGTCAAGGGCCCAGTTGGTATAGATAGCCTCCCTATAATTATCCTGCATCTGAAGATTGAAAGCATATGCGTTGCTGAGGTTGGAGAGGGTCAGAGTCATCTCGGAGCCATAGGTCATCACACTCTCCCGGATCTCGAGAGTAAAAGTAGAGCCGGCATCAGACTCCTGGACGTTTGTGCTGTAGTTGCTTGACCAGATACTGTTGGAGTCTTTGGTGATGGTGATGTTACGCGAATCCCTGTCAAATCGACCACTGAAGAGGTACATATGCTCAGGTATGGCAAGGCTCAAGTCCAACTCCGTTCTCATGTTAAGGCTCTCATCAAATGTTAGCGATGTACCAACAGTCACCTCCTCCTCTGTACAGTAAATAACAAAGAAACACATAAATCAAATGGATTATGTCACAACCCAAGTTTTAGCTTTCAAAACTAAGATGTCCTTTGTTTAAAATCCGAAAGACACCTGGACAATGAAGCAAAAGGCTTCTTCCAATGGTTTGAAAATAATAAATGTAGCTTTAGTTTAGACAAACCTTGCAATTGCAATACAAACTCAAAGTTTACATGCCTCCTCCATAAGGATGGATGGTTAATTAAGCCCTCAACATATTGTCTAAAAGTCCAATGCTTCAAAATAATATCAGCATTTTGTTGTAGACAAACTGGTCTCAATTGATGCTACAACAAGTAGAGCTAAAAGGAACATTATTAATATCAAAAAGACTGTAAGGTTGCTATCAATATTACAATACAATCAAGTTACTAGGACTTACCTCCCGAAATGCCAGTGAGGGAAGATGTCAATGGGAAGAACATATCTTGAGAATATTCAACAGTGTGTTTAATGCCATAGCTGACATCTCCAGGGGACCTGAAAATCAAGGCAGTGTCGTAAATCTGGCTGGGTGAGGAACTCCTGTTCTTCATGGCCAACTCAATGGCATAGGTTTCAGCAGATCTCATCAGGGGTTGGAACTTAATGCTCAGGTTGCCAGATGGGACACCCTTCTCTAGCTTTCCTTCAGAGACAAAGGTGATGGAGGTCTTTGGCAGCCTTAGAGTGGCAACGATGTGACCTTCTTTCTTTGCATCTGTGCTCTTATTGGTATAATCAGCTATGAGCGAAATCGGCTTCTGGCCAGGCAGGAACCGAAGCTGCATATCCACGTTACCATTGCCAGTTTGCGGATTGATAATCACGGTTTGATTGTAACTCAAATCCTGGACAGGTTGGAAGGTTGTCTTGAGAACGCGAGTGTAACGAGAAAGGATTCTGGTGTCTGACATCTCCATTGTGGTTTCCTCGAACATATGCATCTTCAGCTCAGAATTTTTCTTAATGGTCATCGAGTTCAGCTGGTTGCCCATGTCGTGTGCAAGGATGTATTCCAGAGTATAATCATTGTTTCTGATGTCCATGTATTCCAACACAGTGGATGTCCAGAAGGAGCTGTTGGTTTCACCGGTCATATTGAATCGAACTAGGAAGCTCATGACCTGCTCTCCTGATCTGTATTTAGATAGGAAGAGTATGTCTTTGGGGTTGCTGAAATGGAAAGTGTCTGTGAACTCATAATCAAAGTAACCTGGAGCCGAGACGAGGATGTTCGTTGAGCCGTTCCTAGCGGATCCTTCAGGGATATACGTCATGGCGGTGGTAAAGAGATCATCCATGTGGTCCCTAAGAGTCAGCTGAGTGCCAGAGGAGACATCTGCGGTGTAGTCAATGGTCCAGTCCAAGGTGAAATCCTTATAGGCTGCAGGATGGGTGTATGTTACCTCCATGTCATGGCTGTATGAAACAGTCTCCATACGATTGAAGGTCAGGTCATGGCCCAAAGTGATCTGTTTGAATAAAAAGTGGGAAGCAGCAAAACAAAGGAGAGATGAAGTACAGCACACTGGAAACATAACCTTTTCAAAATAGTCTTTACGAATTCTATTTGCTCTTCATTTAGAACGACTATATACGGATAGTATTTTTCAGCAACATCCCGCAATTCAATGGAAAAGGACCGTTACTTGCTTTAATGGATATGAATTATGATATAAAACCTATCTTGCCTTGTCAATTAAAAATAACATGAGAGTAAAATTATTAAAACATTTTTTTCCTTCTTTCTTTTGTGCGTTCATTTTCATTGAGCTTGATATCCATAGTCATAGGTAAGAATTCTTAAAAACACCAGATATCCTCAAATTTGCTAGATTTTTTTTCAGAGTTTATCATTAGTTTCTTCTTATTGACATGTATCTAATCATCCATTTGCCATCAGCTATATGCTGATTCCTTTGCGGTTGAATGGACAGTGCTCGTAAGAAAATAGACTTCTTTGTAAGAATAAACTTGACATAATTTCAACATACATGAGATACACCAATTTATACATTGCCCTGCCCTCAAAGAACAAAAGAGAACTACAAGAAACCTAAGAACAGCATTGAACATACCCTCTTGTCGGTGGAGGTGCAATCAATACCGTCATAACAGATCCTGAAGACATTACCGGTAGAGCGTGAGGGTGTGAGGGTGTACTCGGTGTCCATACGGAAGCTGAGCTCTGGGTGATGGGGCATGTCCAGTTCAATCTTGCCATCCCAAGAGAAGATCTCACCCTATAAACAACAAAATAGGAGAGTTCACATGTACGTTTTCTATATGTAATTTCTTTAGGTAGGTGAGAGCTTTTATCAGCTTAATATTCCAGCATGTCCATGTTGCTTTGTTAAAATATCAGTACTGTCATTCCTAAGACTCTGAAGCGTGTCTTATACATGTACATGTGTATTTAGAGGTGCGTAAACCTTTACATTTTATGTATTGAAGCTTGGGCATTAGTGCACTGCACTCGTTCAAGTCACAATGAGACAGATACTATCTTCAGAAGTCTTGTTCATTATCATACATATTCACTAAATATTTGTGCACATTGTACAATGATGGTTAAACCATTCTATATACACGCACACATACCTCTTTGGTGGAGTTCTGGAGATCAATGGTGAGACTGTAGTCGGGTTGGTTTGATGATGCATCCGATGCCATGGTCGTCTGAAAGAGAACCGTGTTCTCATGATGGGAGGCAGAACCTGATACCACCTCGGTGATGTATGCACCATCAACATCAAACGACCAACTGACGCTCCTTGCATCACGATCAACTGAAGCAGAACCTATCAACAGAAATAAACATATTTTACTGCAACCTTTGCCCACACATTCTACATAATATCGAGGGGAGCAATACCAGGTAGTTTTACCCAAGGACCCTAAAATGAGTTTATGACATGTCGGAAACCAAAACGGTAACCTTACAAGATAAAGCCTGGAAAAGCTGGAAGTGTAAAGGTCTGAAATCAAACAACAATCTGAAAATTGGGAAACATGATACTCTGCTTATCCTTCTTTTCCGTTTTGCTGCCCCCTTTAATGGCTACATGCATGTACCTCCTCTGAAAACAATTTTCCTCAGATCCATTAAAATGTTAACTATCATTACATTTTGTTTCCTTCTTGTCTGTAAATTCAACAGATATGTTGTTGTAATATGCACTACAAAAGCATAATAAATTACTTTTAGTAGTATTTCCAAGAAGACATAAGACTAGGATTTGAGAAACCAAAGAAACAGAGAAGAAAGTGTTTGTCTCCGTCTAAAACTTATGAAAATGCTTTTAAAGATAGATCATGCAAGATGATGGAAGTGTTTTACAAATCAAAATGCAGTTAGCTTTTGACTTTAGAACAGAATGGTATATCACATTCAAACATGCAGGACCTACCACCGACTCTTAAGATGTCCTCATCAGCACTAATCAAGGCCATGTTGTTGATCAAGATTCCACTTTCAGATACATCAATTGATCCTTCCACAGAGAGGCTGACAAGTAGGTTGGTTTGGAAGATGAAGAGTGGAGTGTACCTGGTCTTGGCGTTCAGAGCCTGGATCTGGAGACCATTCTTGCTTCTGAAGATCTGTTGGCCTCGGAACTTGACGAGGGTATCCAGGTACTGGTGAGCATTGACCTCATTCTTGAACTCAGCTGTCATGGCAACAGATACAGTGATTCATGCTTTACCTTGGTGTACAGGTAGCTTTAAAATAATCATGGGCAATTTGGCCTTATTGCCCAAAATCTTGATTCTTTTAATAAACAATCAATGAAATTAAACGGGGAAAAAAAGTGGAAACATACAGTGAAATCTGCATATCAAGGCTACTCTGTGAAAAAAACTCAATTTTTCTGACTTCAAATATATATTTAAAAATTGCTTTATCATTGATAGGGGGGAATTTTGTCGGAAATCTCTAGTATCATTTGGAATGACATCCAAATGATGAGACCTATGCTTATCACAAAATATTCTGAATCAATGGCAAGACAAAAAAACACTCACCTGTAATTCAAAAGCTAGAAAACCCATTGATATTAAAGGTACAAATTACATGTACTTGAAACAAAAATTAATAGGAAAAGGGTAATCAGGGCCCGTTATTTAAAACTTATTATTGATGGTTAACTTTGCCATCAAACTTTGCCATCAATATCAACTACCATGGCAACATCACTAAACAGCCATTCGAATCAAGGTCTCCATGGCAGTTGCCATTAACCATCAATGGTAAGTTTAATGAAATGGGGTTCAGGCCCGACTCTCGCTTAAAGCAAGGGGTAACAAATAACCGACACTTACTTGTTACATTGAAGTACTCGGTACTATTGACCGCAGAGATGACCTCTAGCCTGTAGATGGAATCTGCTGACCTGTTGAAGAGTAGACCTCGAATGTTGTAGTCTCCCATGATGGAGGTAAGTGTCAGATCCACGGAGTACTGCCTCTGCTCGTCGTTGGTCATGTCGAACTCGACGCCGAACGGGATGGTTTCCTTGATCTTGCCCTGGAAGCCAAAGCTCCTCCGTCTCACCCCAAGATGGAAGTCTGAGGAGAAAATGTTGAACAAAATTTTGACTTTCCAGAACTCGTAAAACTATCTTGGTCACGATCACATGATAATCCACTGACTACGGGAACTGTTCCTTGGATTGAAGTTTATCGATATGAGAGAATTCAGTAGTCAAGGGCATTGACTCGTATTTTTGTTCCAATTAAAGTTTGAATGGCTTTACTCATTCCTTTTCAATTCAATTCATGAATATTTATAACATGATCATTCACAGTATTTACATGATGCCATATTTAAGTTTAAGTAACAATCAAAGTCAAGGGCTTCTGTAATGAAGTTAAATGTAGTACTTTCACATTTGCTGATATAGTTAAGTTTTGAGGCATGATTTCCACAACGAGGAGCAGTGGATGAGAAGGCACGGTCTCCTTAACTCCGGAGATGTGTTATGGGTACCTGGAGAGTGACACCAGATGAGCGCAAGCCAAGACGATGACCAATGGTTGTGTACTTAATGGACACCTCACTCAGTCATGAAAATGTTGCCAATTTGGAGAAAGAAGCGGTTATCAATTTAGCCGTTAAATGATTCCAGTACTAAATTGGATAACAAGTAGAAAGCGCAAGAGGAGATCAATCGGGTTGTACTTACTGGACACCTCGATGAGTCTTGTGTTGGTTGTGGTGAGGTAGAATTCGTTCATGGCCATACCACTGTCTGCCATGATCAGAGGTCCACCACCGATGCTGAGAGAGATGGCTGGGAAGACGTTGTTCAGGCTGAAGATGGGGGTAATCATGACGGAGGAGGGTGTTTCCTCAGACTTGTAGCCGCCTTGGAGGGAGCTGGAGAAGGGACCGAGGTTACCAGATAGGGACAGGCGATGCAGGGTGTTGTTCCTGATGAAGTCACCTAGGGGCAAAAGGTCAAAGGTGATGCTTCAGTCAGTAAGTGAATCAACCATGCTATCAAAAAGAAGAGTTTATCTCTCCGTACCTATGAGCTATAACCTGACAGATGCAAATAGATGATAGAAATTGTTATGCTTGTCATTTAGAGATAGAACTCAGAGGACTATTAGAGGACATGCATACTTTTTAATCAAGATGTACATTTGGTTCCTCAGATGAAATGTTGCCTGTACATGATGAGTAAGAATATACATGATGGACAAAAATATATTCCTGGGACACAAACAAACCTACAGGTAGTTTCATTATCCAAGTAATACAGCCATTCAAGCACACACTTGATAAAATATATTCCTCATAAAACTCCCTTTGTACATGTATGTACAAAATGCCCTGAAAGAAGACAGAAGAACTAATGAGGCAAGAAGATAAACAGACACTTGATTCGTCATAACAGACTTCCCTGAAAATAAAAAGAATCACTTTTTCTTTTTCTCTCGTCACTACGCCACATCATTCACTCATAATAAGATAGTCCCAATCCAGTGTTGGATGCATTGCATCGCGCAGGGGGTCAGCGCTTCCAGATCTTCTTGCATGGGTACAAGAATCATATAGCACATATCGATTAAAGTCATGTACAAGGTACCTTTCAGGGAGGCAAGTTTTTGTTCGGTGCTATCGACCAGACTGAGATCCCAAACCTTCTCCTCTCCTGTACAGCTGACGTGTCCTTCCAGAGCATAGGTTACGATGTCTGGGATTGTGACGGCGAAGACAGGAACAAACTTGACACCATTGGAGAGTGGGATAGTGTCCATACCGGCCTCGAAGATGTAGGTTGTATCAGACCTGGTGGCTTGAAGGTGAAGTCTCTTGCTGTTGGTCTCGTTACGCAGTGAACCTTTAGGAAAGAAAATGAAGAATTCATATTACACAGGAAAATAATCTGTTTGTACATTTTCTTCTGGCAAAAGTATGTGTCATTATCCAATCTGCAATAAATGTTTTAAAAATTACTGGTACAAGAAAATTCCTAATAAAGGTAATGAATGAAGACATCCCCCAGCTTTTCAAGCAAGGACTTTAAAGAAATTGAAAAATTATAATGCACAAAGAACAATCTGTTTGTAGAGTTTCTTCTGTAAAAGAGCAAAAATAGTATGTTATCCTAATTATATTCAAGCTTTGAGCTTCAAAATATGCTCTGATATGTGTAAGGCATAAAACTTCTGGAAGTATTTTTTTTCTTCTAGAATTCGTCTTTTGAAACATAAGTTGTTTAATATTATTTTATTGTTTTAATAACTGTAATTCTTCTTCCCAGATGAAATTACACTTAAAACCTAAATAATGGACTACAGAGTTGATCACCTACTTGGTATGATTTGATTTTGATTTGACAGGCATCTTCATAGACTCCAGCCCGAGTTCTTTTTGGCTTAGAATTCATTGACTCATACTCAACGATAGCTTGTTCACTGACTGCAGACAAGTCATCTCCATTTCCTATCAAGATTTGTTCAGGTTTACCCTCTACATTATTATAATTGTAGGCTCTGTTTTCGTCGGTTTGAAGCCAATTAAGGGTGTTAACTTTGTTTGGAGAGAAAAAAAAAAGAAAGCTCCTCTGGCTCCTAACAGATGATATGTTTCTACTACTGTAGTTTGTAATCATATTCCATACCTATGAAATAGGTGCTGCCATGTTGAGGAGTTTCTGTGTTGATAAGGAGGGTGGCGTTGCTACGATGATAAGCCAGGTCCATGCTGTACACACCAACGGTCTCGCTGCCGGGGGCGCCAAGCAGGAGGTGGAGGTGATCCGTCTTCTCAATCTGACCGTTCCTGAATGCCTATAATAAACACAACCAGAATAAGGGGATCACTGGCCTATTCAGAATATACCTACAGGTAGGTTGTTTAGCAAAATGTAGAAGTGGCATCAAACGATACCTCCAGAACACAAAATGAATAATTATTGTTGACAGTTATAATATTACTTGCAATCCTTGATGACTCTCATATTTTTATAACGCAGAGACCACTATCTCCTTGATTAGTCTTCATATTATCTTTCCCAATTACAACATATCATTCGCTGACGGCACCAATCATTATGAATTTGATGCTCCTGACGCGTATTTCTTGCCATTGCTACATGCTAACTAATTAACCAATTAAACTTTCATACAGGATTCACCCACTTCAGGTGGGGAATGGGCTAACAAGTTCTATGACATGCTGGAGATTCCTACCTTGTCTGTTCTGAATCCGGCTTCAAGATCGTAAGAAATGAGGCTGTCTTCAAGCTTGTCCAGAGTGATCTCCACTCTCCAGTTATGGAAGAATGCTTGGGGCTGTTTGGAAAGGGATGAAAAGAAGAGAATTTAAAAACAATCATCCAATTAGTAGATAACACAAGTATGATTGAGCTGCAATCTCAAAGCCCATAGTCAGTCAATTTTTTCTTCTCATCGATAATCTGATATACAAAAACTGCAATGCCTTTTTTATTTTCCTTTTCGCAAATATTATCTTGTTTCTATTGAAAATCACTTTTTCCTCTAAATACATAGTCGTGGGTAGCTAATAACATTTAGCAACTTTCTACAGAGAAAGGTATCAAATTGCATGTTTGATGTGACTGCTTTTTTTATCCTAACGGAGGCTGAAGAGAAAGCAAAAATTATTACCAGAGAGAAGGGCATGTTTGGTCTGGTGCCACTAATGTGAAGGTTGTATCGGTCGTTGGCCAAGGTTTCTTCGACGGAAATCACAGCATCCTCAGGCTCAGAGACTGGTACCATTTCGTTCCTCTGCATGAAGAACAGGGAGGACCTGGCAACAAGAACACAAAGAAATGCAAATTCAATCATAAGCAAAGATGGAGCTCCGACCAAGATGTAAACAATATAAGTACATCATAAATTCCTCCAGTACCTCCGGTATCATAGGCTGCTCTCGCTGTTTAGTTGCAAAAAAGCGGTGCAGGGGTGTCTGCTGCACCAAGAAGACAACCAACTCAATATTTCTATTTACAACATGCCAACAAATGCATTCCGTTTTAATCAAACCTTACCTATTCACCCAAAATTGCAATGATGAGATAACTCTTGATGTCTCTGTTTTTGTGTATACAATTTTTACAATGCAGTTGTAGGGCCTAACAGGTTTAACAAGTGGCAGATAAACAGACCTAAATACAGGCAGTGTTCAATAGGTTTACACCTATCAATTTTAAGAGTTTAGAAGAATTATCTGTCTCTGTCACATTTTTCTGCCCTCTGCTTTCTGCCCTCCGTTCCGACATCCATAAAGCCATGTGATACTTACGATGCATCGATGATGGTCTCGCGTCTTGGTGGGGCTGTGACATTGGCCTTAAGCATGCCGTTCTCAAAGGACAGACTGCCTCCAAGGCTAAGGGACGAAGCCATGTTGGTCTTATGGGACAGACCGCTACGGGCGCAATGGGCATCCACCATCATGTTGCTGTTGATCTCGATGGCAGCACTGCAACAATGGAGTTCAAGAGAAATAAAGGATTAAGTGTTCATTCTGAGAGAGAAATAAAGTCATTCAAGTGTCTATGTGAAAGGTAAATATCTTGGCCTATAAAAAAAAACATGGTTTACTGAATTATGCTGTATATTCTACAAAAAGAGAATTCTCCTGCAATCCAAATATTTGAACCTGTCCTTCGAATCCTCAGCATAGTCACAATAAACTGGAAATAAATGCCTTGATTATTTTTTTCATCATTATTATCCCTAGTTAGCTCACAATACAAACTTAAAAATCATCACAACCATCAATCCTCACGTAAGTAGGTGAGGCACAACTCTCAGAACATCAACATTTATTTTGAGATGCAGCAACAAGGCTTGATATTTAAAGTTAAGGTTTCATCTGACAAGAGCATCCAAATTCATTTTCATACTAAGCAACAAGTCTTGGCCACATACCTTGGTTCAAACAATCCCTGGACAGCCATTCTCCTTGGAGTGGCCATCATGCCTAGCACATCCAGCTTGCCAGATGCCTTCAAGATGGTGTTGAATGCTCCTTGGATGTTGACCTCCAGAGGCATACCAGCAATGGTCGGGATGGTCACCTTGGAAGTCTTGAAGTTCTTGTTCAGACTGTATTCATGGGTCCTCTGTGTGGATAGGGATGCGATGATCTGTAAGAAGACAGAAAGCGGTGTAAAATCACGTGAAAAATACATTTTTGACATATTTTGTTTAGCTTTCATATGGCCAATGCATGGAAAAAACGCAAGCTGACAAAGGGTTGATATTAATCGCAACTTATTTGTGATTGATATCAATCGTAAGAGATAGGAGACTGCAAACTTGCCATTGATTGGAGGACTTACGATTCATTTGGATCAATCGCAACTCTTTGTAAGACAGGGCCCTGGTGTGCGAAATCTTCATAAGAAAAATGTTTCAATTGGCCTGAAATATATGCAGAATTGAGACAATTTGAACATTTATTTATGCAGGAGCACTGGCTTGCAAAGGTACACAAGCATTTGATATGTGTCATGGTGTGAAATGTGAAATTGTTATGGCACTTGGTTATAGAGATAGACAAGAATCACAAAAATGGTGCCTAGATGACATCGCATTACACAAATGACCTGTGAAAGTTTAGTGTTCAGTCCTCAGGAGGATCTACCATTGGGCCAACATGAACAAAAATTGAATTCAATTGCCATTCCTGAGATATCCATTCCCAAAGAAACATAAAGAAAAAAAAGAAGCAAATCTAAGAGGTGAAATGCACATTTGTACATACCACCTAATAATGAAACATGCACGCTTTATCAGCGAGCAAAAGCCTTTTCCCTCTCAATCACACATATTCAATAACATTACCATGATATCTCTGAATCTCTGGTTATTAATCTCACCTCCATCAGCCTTTCCTTGCTGAACATGTCCGCCATACCCTCAATGTCATCACGGTCCTTGTAGAACACGTCGTTACCAAGAACCTTCATGGCGACGAAAGCTCCCTCAGTCTCCTCCTCCACATCGTGACTTGTTTCGTACTGTCAACATGAACAGCAAAATCAATACTCATCAATGCATCAACGATAAATGAAACATTTGTAATTCATATTGCTCCCTTGACTCGATAAATAGCTAACACATGCTGACAGCTGTTTTGAATTTGTAAGTTTGATAACCAGGCTAAATAATAAGAAATAAAGGAGGGATTACGATAAGAAACACTCCACATGAAAAATGAATTGTATTAAAATGATGTGCTTTCACTAAATGCATTCCTACAAAAAGAAGAAGTGGACATTTTTCTTATCACACAATGAAATATTTTTTTCCTGAAATCTTTCTTAAATGCTTTTTCACCAGAGAGACAACATTTCATCCATTTTACAGTATTAACTCAGGGATACAGTTGCTCTTACTCTGTAAGCCTATGAAGAGACCATGGCATGGAGCCTTACAAATTCTGTACAATATGAAGCCTACAGAGCCTGTAATAAGAGAGATGACAGGGGCCAGCCTGAAACCCGTCCCGACAACAAAAAGATAATTATTTACCTGATTCTTGATCCTGTTAAGTGCAGAGTTCTTTACACCCTCTCTCCTCTGTCTGTTAACACGCTTATTCATCATCCTGTGGATCTTCTCAATCATATTAGCTTCGCGATCTTCTTCGCTAAGAGTCATCAGAGACTCAAGGGCGTTCTGGAATCCCACTGTCCTTGCATCCAACTAAACACAAAACAAACATACAGGTACATGTGAACCATCGGTGGTAAGAGTCATTAAACATCAAGACACTTGCCCAGGAATGATGTGGCAAAACCGCGCCGTTTCTTTCATGACATAATGTGAGTGTCGTCACATTTCTGTATTGTGCAGAGCACAGCTCAGTGAATGCGTGCAGGACCTTTGTTTTGCTTGCACTAGCCATTCATTTCCCCCTTTTTTTTGCAAAAGGCAGCTTCTTTGCTGTAGTCTAGCACATCATATCGAAACGAACCTTTAGAGTCGACATAAAACAAATACATATTAGAATTACATGCAACTTCCTCTGATGCAACTTCACAGATTGAATTGCGAGTATAATGACACATATGTGTACATGAACATGTAGTGCTAAGGTTCTTTGGTATGAGATATCATCTATTGCTTGGCAAAGCTGAGCACACAGAATGAACATAAATTTACATGTACACGTAAATTCTTGCAGTAAACAACTCAAGCCATTTTTATTGAAAACAGCAAAGAGCAGATGTCAAAGAGCAGGTGTCAAATTCCCCATGAAAACCCAGTACTATGAGCCTTTAAAGGGATCGTATAACAATGTCAAATCTGAGATACATGGTCCTACATGTTACCAGTGACTGTGATATGGTGTAATATTGAAGCCCTAAAAAAATCGCGCTTCAAAATGATCAAGAAGTGCCTCAAAAAAGTAAAAATCTTTGAGTGACCGGTTTTACCATACTCGTTTTCCCCAATAGACTGTAGTGTAATGAAAACCGTCAGGCGAACGGTTTTCAAAATTTGTAATTCCGATCATAAATATCTTGATAATCAGAAAGGCGATCGGCTTGTAAAAGTCATGGGGTTCCTGATTGACCTAAAGGTTTATAATTATCATTGCATCATAAGCTAAATCCAGGATTTTGTTTCAGAATCTGAGACAAAGTTACCGGATCCCTTTAAAAGAAGTATCACATACCTCAAAGAGATCAAATCCATAACCAAAGAGATCCACATTCATGGCTAGCCTAGCACTCCTTGGGAGATATGACTTAGAGGAGAAGACTACATCACTGTCAAAGTGGATTCCATTGCCCGACTCGTCTATAAATAAAGCAAAAGGAAAGAGTTTTTTAATGAAAATAATGATCAGAAGAAGAATTATAGTATATGAGATTTGTAAGGTGCGGAATCCACCTGAAATCAAATGCTCAAGGCGCACTGGTGAAGAAAAATAGATCACATAAAAGTATCTGCATTAAAAACAAAGGAATAGAAATAAAATAGAACATACAAAAATAAAAGAACAATTAATTATATGCCAGATTAATTTTCAACACTTCAACTGATCTGCTATTACGAATATATAAGACAGCTATGGATGTATTAAAGCAGTAGACATCATACTTAATACATCTTCAGATTTAGTGAGGTATAAATTGTATCATTCCATCCTTTCTAATTGTATTCAAACTACATAGACGTCTAAATTGCAAATGGTGTAAATCTATTTTAAAGTGTGTATCAAAGGTAAGAATACCTTGTCTATAAATTACGCACTTGGAAAAATGTTTTTACCGATCTCAAACATTCATCCTCTTTTATCCTTTGGGTAATGTTATTTTCTTCTCATTACATAATACTCAAACTGTAAGTGAAATTTCAAATGCTTACAATAATACTTCTCATAATATCCAACCCCCAGACAAAAAAAATTGTTAATGCTGCAGCACAAAAAAGTGGAATAAGAGTAATCCAAAAATGGAGAGACAAACAAAATCTCCAACAACCTTTTGCGTTGTCAGCACATTTTATTTTTTATGTACTACAATCCTCCCGATCAAATAAATGGGTTTTAGTGAAACTCACCATCAAAATAAGAAAGACCATAGTTGTGAGAGAACTTCCTGTAGTCCATGCCACACTTGGTAACGTTGGCAAGGGGACTCTGGCTGATCGCAGTCTGGAGGTCAGACACCATGGGGTCCTGGGAATTCCTGAGGTTGGCAAGATGACTGGATACATAGCAGGTCACTGAAAGATGGAAGACAATAAGAAAAGGTTAAGACTGACCTTACGACAGCAGGATGTCTTGAGGATATCAGTAACATGATAAAAAATGATGAAAAACTTAAGACAACCAATCTTAGATATTGAATAGCTATAATTACAAATATTTAAAAAAAAATGAATTCATACATGTAAAATATTTGATTGATTCTTAACTACTCATTGCACAAACCGGCAGGAAACTCTGTCAAAATTGGGAATAACCTACCCTATTAAACTAAATGAACACCGTTTGGGTTAAAGTTATTACGGATAACATTAAATTCCTTTCATTGAATTAGTACAACATGCACATTCCAGTTATTTAAAAATTGCATAGCACCTGCATAAATCCAAATCAAATCCTTATTAATTTCTTTGTATCTTTGGATCCCTTTCAAAATTGCATATTATCTATCAAAGGAGGGGGGAGGGTGTTCATAATGATACAGCTTGGATCATTCAGATAATTATCTTAACTGGTAGATTATAGGGACCAAACTTGTTGCATCCCTATCAGTTGCAATGGCACCGATCCGACTTGATTCCTGACATCATCTACAAAAGAACAAGGACCTAACCATGTTTCACAAAGCCTTTCTCCAATGACAAATGAAAACAATCAGTGACAAATCTGCAGATAACCAATCAGAAGCAAGGATTTCAGTAGCTCATGACAAAAACTGTCAATTGTCACTGATGACAAGTTTTGTGAAATGGGGAACAGGTTGTCCATGATCTTCAGGCCAGCCTACCTTGGTTAGTTGGTTCAATGGCCATAGTGTTAGCAATGCCCTGCAGGAGTATCTCAGAGGGGCACCTGACAATGGCACGGTAGGCAGCGATCCTCAACTCACTGTCATTATCGATGGTGCTGAAGATACGCATGTATCGATCGGTCTGATGGTGAAAAGAGAGAACCATCAATACTAAACCTATTTTCTATGTATTGTTGCCATTTGAGGGATGCATGAAGACTTCATCTAGGTACAGTAAAAGGCAAAAGCTACATCCTCTTAGTTGGAAGGCAGAATCATTGAAATCAGATTTGTAAGTTTAGCTCCTTTCGTGACTAAGATAGCAAATGGTACAATACAGTGTACTTTATGTTTTGACAAATCATTACTGGTACATTTTCTGTCCATAACCAGAAACAAGTACGTAAATAATTAAGTTTGTTCCAAAGGAGAGATCAAAGGGAAAAAAAAAACTTATGAAAACTTAATTTCTGAAGATATATGTAGAATGTAGATTGAGTTAGAAGGGGATAGTACCTCATATCTCAGTCACACCACTGAGACTAACACAAAAATGGACATAAGAACCCTCCCCCCCCCCCTAAAAAAAAAAAATCAACAACAACAACAAACAAACAAAAACATTTCATCAAATAGCCAGTAATGCGGCGGTGTTGAGTTTGTTTGTCAGTGCGACTGAACCATTAAGGAATTTTAAAAATATTGCTTACAGGAACATCATAGCACGGTGCTCTTCGGTAGGCTTGGATTGCAGCAACACGAAGCAGGCCGGGGTTCTGGTCCCTGTTGCAACGGTTGAGGAGACTCTTGCTCTGGATAAGGCCCATGTTACCGATGGCCCTCACAGACATCAGGATCTAGACATCAATGATATGACAGCGTACATGTCAGTTGCGATTGAGAAACATTTTGTCAGTCCAGTAACATTACAATGGGTTACAACTGAGTTGCGATGGATACATCAAACTGCCAGTGGCAGAACGGTTTTCTTAGATGTTGTAAAACTTTGATGCATAAGGGCAGAAGAGGTTAGAACAGACTATTTGTTTCCCCAAAAGGTTGAAACCAACATCCTGACAGTTTAGTAACATATCAAAGTCACAATCTCTGAATGACGTAAAATGGGATGAAATACAAATCCTCTTTCATATGAAGTGATTTTTGTAAGTTGAAAATCAGACCCACTTTCAAAAAGTCATCAGTTGTGTTCAATCAACAATTACCTAATTTCTGATTAAAGAACTACAGATAGCAAATTGGTTATGATAATTCAGCTCAAATATCTAGATCCATCTTTGAATGAAAACGACAGGTTACAGTAATATATTAACTCCTTGAGGTACAGCAACATACTACATAATAAAGGGATAGTTGAGTTTTGTTGCAGAGGGCGCTACACAAAATAAATTTTTGTGAGATAATGCAAAACTGAGTGACAAATTTGAAAGAATATACAAGTTAAATGACATTTGTCATAAGTAAGAATAAGAGCAATAACCATGCACTTTGAAGGCATTTGCGGTCTCAAACAAGAACTCAACACATGATATCTACATATCCTACCTTCTTCTCATCCTCCTCACTCTCTGGCAGACAGGAATAATGGAGGTTATCTTCAAAGACGAGAGCAGCACTCAAGATGTCTGCGTCCTTGGAGCAGTCATCCTCTGACATGCGACAGTATTGGTGGATCATAGAGGAGAGGGCGTAATAAGCTGGGAGGTTCATTTCCTGGTTTTCACCCACATACCGCTGAAACAAACAATGGTAAAACAGATCATGTTCATATTCTGGTAACTTTTACATGGGTTAAAATGTGTTTTTAAGTCTGCATTTACATCGTTTGTGTTTAAAACCATAAAATTCACAAAAAAGGTTCAAGGCCTGAAGGACCGGCTAACAATTTGTTTTGAGAACCATTCAATTCATGAAAAACAGAAACTGTTTTCGAGGTGTAATCACACTTCCTGGACTCCACTTACATAGCGCTGAAACAAATGATGGTAATGACAAATATGTCATGTTCTGGTAACTTTTACATGGGTTTTAAAAAGATGTTTTGAGGTCTGAAGGTACAAGCTCAGAAGGACCTACGAATGATTTGTTTGAGAACCATTGAATTTATGAGAATAGCAAATATATCTTCAAGCTGTAATCAGAAATGGGTAAATCAACCTTTGCTTTGGTGACAATTGAATCTAAGAGTTAGGATTGCAATTGGGTTTTAAGCTAAGTTTAGTTAAAGGATTAGGATAAGGTTTAGATTTGGTCCAGAGCTGAATGAGATTAGCATAGGACACCGACATGGAGCAATCATCGCATGAACAAATGTCTTACAGTCAAATGCAAAAGCTACTCATTGATAAGTACCTTCACAAGGTTGATCATGTTCTTGGTAGGGTTCTTGTGGAAGACAAGCTTCATGAACCACTTTCTGAGGTAGAATTCGTTTTCAGCCGAGCTCTCGGATGCGATGATGGAATGGAATCCCTGAGCACACTGCTCCGTGTCGCAATCAGTCAGAGCATCCTTCACCATTTTACTGAAGGGAAACAAACAGTACAAGATCATGTAATAACGATGATGATGATGATGATAATAATAATAATAATAATAATAATAATAATGCTCCGTGTCGCAATCAGTCAGAGCATCCTTCACCATTTTACTGAAGGGAAACAAACAGTACAAGATCATGTAATAATGATGATGATGATGATGATGATGATGATGATGATGATGATGATGATGATGATGATGATGATGATAATATTAATAAAAGTTGGTTCTTCAAAAGTGCTCATGTCTGGCACTGCCGGTCCTGGTGCTTCAGTGTATTTACCATGGCTTAAGCATAGCTATCCACCAAACCACAACACCTCTACATAAGCATATGATGTAAATTGGAATGATAGAATAAAGATTGAATCTGGCTCTCATCCATATGTGTATCAAAGACAACTTAATGTTCTCTTCTATTGCCTTTTTTAGAAGATAAAACATTTGACTAATCTACACACACACAAATATACAAACTATACCCGGAGACTATATAGAGCTCAATAGCTTTACACTTGCTCAATCTAGTAATAACATTGCAGACAACTGCAGTTTGATACAAATATCAGGTGATAAAACACAATCAATTACCATTAAACACAGGAGAATTCTGGAAAGACTTCCAAGTTCAATTACAAAGTCTCTCAAAGAGATACTGTATATAACATGATGCAGAAATCCATTAACTGGTTGCATACAGGAACGGGGTGGCTATGTATTAAGCCTAAGGGATGAACTAATTTGGTAGCTAAGGGGTTAAACTTACATCACTTCATTTGTCTCTACTTCTGGGCAAATCCTGAAGAGCCTGTTGATAACAGTGTTCATGTTATTTGTGTCCAGTTCTCCAAACTGCTTGGTCAGAGTCTCAAAGAGGCCGGGAGTCTCAGAACTGATCCCGTTGGCGATGGAGTTGCACATCTGGGTGATCGTGTTTCGAACATCATCGCTGTTGATTTCCGAGACCTGGATGGGGTCCTCATACAGAAGGCTGGTCCTGCGGGCAAACTCACTACCTGTGGTAACGGAGAGGGAAGATAATGTGGCATGATGAAAACTAAAGTCCACAGGATTCAAAATCATAAAATGTGCAGTCTAAGTGGTGTAGATGTATAATTTTGTGAGGCTCTATTGCATTTTTTTTCATTGGCAGCAGTCATTCCAGGGTATGCGTATAACCCCAGCTGATGATTTAATTTGATCATTACAAGCCTAAAGTGGATCTAAGTGAACATCCTACATACTTCTTTCAAACACTGTGTGTCAAGATGTAATCTCCGTGGGCCCACAGAGCATGGCCTTTATAAACAACTGAATGATTAATGAAAATGAAAATACTATCATTGAGGAGTTAAAACTTAGATCATTTTCGTTCTATGGGGGAACTTATGAATTATATCGCTGTTTCATTAAATATCTTTTTCCACGGCAATACTTCTGCGCTACCAGGGTATCTGTTTCTGTTTCTGAAAGAAAAACTTGACAATTCTTAGTCATTGGTCAACACTTGTATTCTTGGACTGGATTTCCTGTTCATAGCATGGAAGAGGTCAACATATTTCTACTACGTATCCAATGACCTTTAAACACTTTACTTACAAAAGGAATTTAATTTCCTGTACAATGTATACTTTAATTTGTACCACTGTAGTTTATCTTATTTTTTATTGTGACGGTTCCCTATTCTTAACAAGTCTAATGATTGTTTCACAGTAGAACTACCGTATTTACTTTTTAAGTATCATATTTGCAAAGCGTGCAGAGACTTTCCAGTATTATGCAACATATACTATCATTATTCTTTGTAACTTACTGAGAGATGATGAGATGGTTGGCCTGACATCTGTCTTGGTGATAACTGTATGAACCATGATCTCTGGTTGGGAGTCCGAGTCAGTGAATGGTCTGAGGGTGTGTGTCTCGTGGCATTCTACAGAGCTGATGCTTTGGCTGTCCATCTGGTATTCACACTCCATCCTGCTGGTTAGAGGGCTTGCAGTAGGCTGGGAGAAATATAAAAAGGGTACATTAACCTATGGAGCTGTGACATTTCAGTGACCCCTCGCTTTTTGGAAAAAAGCACTTTACAGCAATTCAAGAATTGAAAATACCATTAATACCATCAATTTCAAATTCCATAAATTCTCAGGGCCACGTTTTAATGGCTAAATCCTGAGTAAGTCAAGGATTGAAAATACATTCAAGGCAATACCATCAATTTCAAATACCATCAGTTCCCAGGGCCACGTTTTAACAGCTCAATCCTGTCAGAAAACCCGTCTGTCCTTGCATTATGGCCCCTCACAAATATGGTCTCACAAATCAAAGTGCTGAGTTAATTGTTACAATACCCATTTATTATTTTTATCTTTTTAACCCAGCCCAAAGGTTAATGAATGTTGGGCACTACCACTGGATATAGAGAAGATGTTCTCTGAAGGCTTCAACTGTGAGTGAAGATTTACAACTAAAAACTCTTGATTGATCAGATACTTTGATTACTATTTCAGGTTCATTTGGGCTACTCATTGTAACTGAATGGCCACAGACAGTTGGATAGGCAACAAGCATGATCTAAGATAATGGCAGATGATTTAAATTCAAATTTCAGGCAAGATTGAGCTCGATCTGCTTCTTAGAATTCAAAATTTTAAAAAAATTGCTCCTAAATGATTGGTTAATGATGAAATACTTACAGCAAGAAGATGTACCGGGATGGCATCCACAAACATGTTGAGGTTGGTTCTGTGTTTGCACATGAGGAAGTCATTACTCTTGAGGAAGGTTGTCTCTCCTGTAGGACTGTATACAGGCATGCACGTACCAGTCACACCAGTCTGTTAATCAACATGGACAAGAGGGAGATTATGGGTTACAATATTGATACAACGTTTCAAGCCACTGCACTAGTTTGGCCAGGAGGGATTAGACCTCACTGCATGGTCAAGGACAGGTGGTTATCTCATCAAATCAGCTCTCAATTAACATACTGTAAGAAGGATCATGGTGGACCAATAGTCACCGATTAGGCATTTTTTGCTAGAGGGAGCAAGTAGCTATAAGTAGTGCAGTGGGGCTTTAAAGAACAAGCCTAAATCTGAAACATAAAAAAAAAATTAATAATGTACATTGCTTACAGGTGTATACAAAAAAATTAAAAATTGATTATAAGATTGCTTTTCTTGAATGATTTTCAGTTTCTTTCTTTCATATCTTTGATAAAATTGTTGACCTTTAAATGACGTTTTGCCTCTGCTACCTCTCTCTCTCTCTCTTTCTCCCTCTCTCTCTCTCTCTCTCTCTATTCTAACCTCGAAAATGCCACCCTCTTCCAGGACATTGTTTGAGGTAGTTCTCTTGGTCTGCATGTGAGAGAGGAAGCCCCTCTTCACGTTGAGAGCCCAGATCTCTTCCCCAGCCGCGGGGCAGACAGAGGTGATGGTGCCGTTGCCCTCCATTGAGAAGCGCAGAGGATGAGCCTCAAGGGCAAGGGAGAAGACAGAGGCGGTCTCCGCTGCAACCATGATGCCATCTTGGCGTCTCTCTACGATGCTGATATCGCTGAGCTGAAGAATTAAGAAGTAACAATGTAAATCATCATTATGAGGCAAGCAAAAATAACATAATTATTTGCTATTATAAAAAGATATTAGATTTTATTTCTTAAGATTTCATGATGAAATTCAGATTTCCTCTCCAAGAGAAAAAAGAAAAGAGGTAAAACATTGTCCAAAATGATTTTATGTTTAGCCTATGTGTTTTGGTGTTGTTATTCTGCCTGATGTGTAGGCCTACTTTGCCCTGTGCCTTGCATCAGTGGCGTAATGAACAAAAACGTTTGGGGTGGCTGACAAAAAAAAAAATCTGCATCACCCAACTCTTACATGCAGGCCCCGCTAAACATTTTTACGAAGTGGGGTCTAGGGGCATCAGTGGTGGATCGAGGCATTTCTTACCAGGGGGGGGGGCCACAAAATGGCATGGGGTGAAATATAATTATGTAAAATGATGAAGCTAGAGAACGAGGCTTCAGCGGCGAGGGAGCGGAACGGGGGTGGGTCTGGGAGGGAGTTGTGACCCCCTCCCAGAGTAGGAAGCATTTGCAATTTTAGAACCAAATTAGAAGCATTTTCAGACACTTCCTGGAGTAATATGACGTAAATTTATTTCTCCTACCCCCTCAAGAGAAGGGATCTTTTGCAATTTTGAGAACCACATTTGGCGCATTATTGTCCTCCGGCACTTCCCGGAAAAAAAAACATGAGGCCCTCTGATTTGTTAGAAATTAGAGAAAAGTGATTTGTCACGTCGTGAGACGGTGTATATGCTATGTTGCAGTACTACTCGCAATAACTACCTTGAGTGTTTAAACTGTGCTGTTGTCAGGGGCGTCGCCAGACCTTTTTCAATGGGGGAGGGAGGGGGGATGTAGAAGCCACCGATAACCAACAAAACTAGCCACCAATTAATTACCGACAAATATATTAATGCCAATGTCCAAATGTCTACAAATTTAACCCTATAAACCAGGTGCCAGGAACTAAGTTATTTTTCAGTTTCCCCCCCCACGCGAAGCGCGAAAGCTTTGACACTTCATTAAATTACTAGAGAAAGAAGATGATTAGTTGTATTGTGTCCTTGTCTGAATTCAGTTTCCCCTCCCGCGCAAAGCGTAAGCTAATTTGACGTATCATTTAATTAAACTCTAATCCCAGTCTGAAATAATTTTCGGTCATCCCGCCTGAAGCGCGGAAGATTTGACGTTTCATTAAATTATTACTCTTAATCCTTGTCTGAATTCATTTTCCCCCATCTCTTTCACGTTTCATTAAATTATTAGAAACGATTCGTTGTATCGTGTGCTTGTCTGAATTCAGTTTTTACGTTTCATTTAATTAAACTCTAATCCTTGTCTAAAATCATTTTCAGTCATTCCGCGCGAAGCGCGGAAGCTTTGACGTCTCATTAAATTATCACTCTTAATCCTTGTCAGACTCATTTTCGCCCATCTCTTTCACGTTTCATTAAATTATTAGAAACGAATCGTTGTATCGTGTCCTTGTCTGAATTCAGTTTTGACGTTTCATTTAATTAAACTCTAATCCTTGTCTAAAATCATTTTCAGTCATTCCGCGCGAAGCGCGGAAGCTTTGACGTCTCATTAAATTATTACTCTTAATCCTTGTCAGACTCATTTTCGCCCATTTTCACGTTTCATTGAATTACTATTAGAAAGAAGACGATTCGTTGTATCGTGTCCTTGTCTGAATTCAGTTTTGACGTTTCATTTAATCAAACTCTAATCCTTGTCTGAAATCATTAAACTATTACTCTTAATCCTTGTCCGACTCATTTTCGCCCATTTTCACATTTCATTAAATTATTATTAGAAAGAAGACGATTCGTTGTATCGTGTCCTTGTCTGAATTCAGTTGCTACCCCCCACCCTCCCGCGCAAAGCGCAGAAGCTTTGCCATTTCATTAAATTATTAGATAAAGAAGACGATTCGTTGTACCGTTCTCTACTTTTAATCCTTGTCTGAATTCAGTTTTCCCACTGGGATCCGGTAACTTTGTCTCAGATTCTGAAACAAAATTCTAAGCACTAATTTATTTTTTTTTGCTCCCAAAAATTTGAAAATTGTGCACAATGTATGGCTCCGGAGAGTCTTTGCATTTTAGAGTACCTAGATAATATACTTTTCATAATACTCTCATTACCTTAGCCTGCTTATACACTCTTTCAATTCAATGGACTTGAATTACTCTGTGCATTAACCTGTAAGACTATAATTACTTTTACCTCATTTCTCTCTAATCTTTTTTTTTTTGAAGAGAACCTAAAAAGATTGTAAAACAAACGTGTTTTTAGTATTAGTATAATCATGAAGTTTGTATCGTTATGTACATTATCAAGAAACTAAGGTTACCTGTTTACCATTCAATTCCATATACTGTTTTAATTATTATGATAATCACAAAGGTTTGATTTTCATGCACAATATTATAATCAAGAACCTAAGGTTACCTGTTTACAACTCTGTTCCATATGGTGTTTTAATTATGTTAATCAAAAAGATTTGATTGTCAATTTGTCATACACATAATCAATAATCCAACGTTACCTGTTTACAATTCTACTATTCCAAACGGTGTGTTTATTGTAGCTTGTTTTATATGCCAAGGAGTATAATCAATCCATCGGAGTGAAAATATGATTGGAATTAGTACATACAATCCATGATTGTGCAAATCGATATCTAGGGCAGGCAACGTTTGGTCAGATTTTAGCTTCATATTCAAACGTTTTGCGTAATCTTTTAAAGTTTTGTTAACCAAACAAAAACCTATAGACGCCCTGTATATATTTGAAATGTTGGTTTATTTTGCTGAGAGAATATAAACAAATTGTTGCTGAGACATGTTGAAGAAAAATGGTCTAATGGAAAAAGGAATAGATTACACTTT
Source organism: Hemicentrotus pulcherrimus (assembly GCA_003118195.1). Lineage (NCBI taxonomy): Eukaryota > Metazoa > Echinodermata > Echinoidea > Camarodonta > Strongylocentrotidae > Hemicentrotus > Hemicentrotus pulcherrimus. Next base: position 43,985 of record BEXV01000376.1, read on the forward strand.
TCTGCTCATTATTGAATACAGGGAGGGGAAGTCAACCCTAATATTAAGTTAGCATCATTAGAAATAGAACAATAATTTGGGTTTTCTGCTGTAAGCAGAATCTGAATTTTGTATTCTTTCATCAATATTCGACTTTAAACGCATTTTTTTTAAAACCCTTGCAGAAATATGTCTTAAATTAGATTCACCTTCACATTATGATACAATTTGAGTCAGATTTTACCATCAAACTTTTGGGGCTCCTAACGCTTAAGAGGCTCTACACCAGTCGCGGATCCAGGATTTCTTAGGGGGGCCCAAATTTGAAATTATGCGAGCCAAATATCAGTACGTAAAGGTGACCTGCATTGATGTAGTGGGGGTGCAGGGAGGTGAGATTTTCCCCTCCCTCCTCCGCAAAGTGCCGAAGCTTTGACGTTTCATTAAATTATTAGACAAAGAA